>CM029541.1:10628773-10715052 GCA_017141395.1 Laodelphax striatellus | reverse complement strand
TTATCGGTTAAATTAAATTTTCTTTAGACAATCAGATCTTTTAGTATTAGCAACGTATGATTTTAACAATTCTAGCAATAATTCGACTTACAATTATTTATTACAGTATTTCTCCACAAATTGAACATCAAAACAATTCAAACTCATTCCTAAAGCAACAAACAAACTACAACAAAAACAATCAAACAAACGAACAACAACAAACAACATCACAAACACATCACATCAAAGTTGCATCAGTCTTTTTTCAACCTCATGCTCCACCAATCACTCCAAGGTGCGCTGTGATTGGTCGGTTGCTCCCAGTCAAGGGCTCTCGACCAATAGCGTGCTAGAAGCTGAGACTGGCGGCAAATTTCGAATACAGTCTGGAGGAAAACAAGAGAAGCCAGTCTGAGCAACAAAGTTGCTCACTATACAGAAAATATATAGGAATAGTACAGTATGTATATGACGCTCAGTCGATCTGAAGGCCATATCGCTACATTAATGTGTATCTCTACACTACACTCTTGTAAGATTGTATTCTTTTTTCTTTTCAAATGTTTTTCATCCATGTCTTGTTTGTCCCAGTGGCCAGGTTTTGGTTTTGGAAGCAGTTCCAGACGTATACTTATACTTATATACAAGTATGTAGCTATGTATAAGCTATACTTATACTGTATAATTTGACTATATTATTGTCTTAAAATTTTTCAAACAACGAGATAGAGCTAGAGAGCTTCATTCCATTCCTTATTTAATATTATTAAAATATTAATTATTAGCTCACATGTATCAATTAACAGTAACCAAGAATTAATTGTCTTTTTGATAGAACCACAGAGAACAGGTCAGAATTATTTTATCGCATGGCTTTAATGGTGGGGAGATCCTCACGGGTAGTGGTCCCACCTCGCCTAATTGCACAATTTTTGGGTGTCGGTCACCCATCCGAGAGCGGTCTTGAATGTTTGTTACCTAACCACATGATTACTAGCAATCAGAATTATCAAAGAGTACTGCCACTAGAAAGTATTCCAAGTTACTAGCACTAGAAAGTACAGTACTAGAGAGTATGTCTTCTCTCTGGATTAAGAACTAACCACGAGGTGAGAGAGAGAGGGAGATATAAATTGATCCTTCAATTGTTGCTCAATAAATAATAAAGTTACAGGCTTCTACTTTTGTTCAATTTTCATAAATGGACATGAACCTCTATGTTTCCCTGTAAGTGTTAAACAGAGGTAACTTATCAAATCACCTCATTGTTCTATAGTGGTAATATAAATATCACGAATATTTAAAAAAAATTATTTTGTTCGAAAAAGCAATTCTGTCTTGTGTTGTTTCGCTAATTTATGTTTGAAAATATGATTTCTGATTATTGGATAGAAGGAAAGATTAAACTTTTAAAAAGAATTAGAAGTGATTATAGTATAAGAAGAAGGCGGACACTCACTAAAAAAGATAAACATGACTGTATACTGTATAAGTATACTATGCGATAGACACTTGTACTAGTCTACTAGTGTAGACTAGTGTCTAGTTCAACTCCCCCTTTTTTCCTGTATGTATGTGATTCTAATGAAATTATTAGCTAAAAATAATTCCCTTCATTAAAATTCTCATGAGACAGGCCCTTGGTTATTTCAGTTCAGTAAATCTCTTCCATCTTTTTAGATTCCCTTCCTCATTCCTTATCATTTTATTCATTATTTCCGCAAGAAATTTGCTTCTCTTTCTCATCCATTTACTGTTACTTTCATATTAATTGGGTCATTTGATGCATTTATGTGTAATTTGTTTTCGGGTGATACATGAATAAACAAACAAAAATTAATAAATTAGTATATATAAATTTAATACTATCCAAGCCTTCTTCACTGAACAACCTTGACAACCAATATTTGGAACCAATCACTACGTAGTAGTAGTAACTTATAGGTTCAACTATTGAAATCTCGCCAACTCAACTCCTGAACAGGAAAGTTGTTATTCCTCCTCAGACGCAGAAAACAAAAATAAAACAAGAACCAGTCAGTTCCCTTCGCGCCGTATTTTCGCGAATTGGGACATGAAACAGGACTTCAGCCAGCTGCAATAGCCACCACTGACTTCTTCTTCATCTTCTTCTTGTTTTTATCTTCTCATATTCACTCCTTCCACTCGCACAAGCACGCGCTCAAAAAGTATCCTGTTGAATCATGCTCGTGAACTGCTATTAATTTGTTTTTGTTCTGTTTCTCTTTTTCTCTTCTTCTTCTTCTTCTTCTTCTTCTTCTTCTCCCTCTTCTTCTTCTTCTTCCACCTCTTCTCCCTCTTCTTTCTTCTACTTCTTCTTCATCCTTCTCCCTTCCTTTCTCCTGCTTCTTTCTCCTCCCTCTCCTCTCCTTCTTCTTCTACTTCTCTCTCATCCTCCTCCACCTTCTCTTCTCCACCTCTCCCTCCTTCTCCTCTTCCTCCATCCTCCTCCTTCCTCCCTACTTTCAACTCCTTCCCCTCCTTCTCCACTTCCTTTCCTCCTCATCCTCGTCCTCATCCCTCCTTCTCCTCCTCCTCTTCCTTCTCCCTCCTTCTTCTCCTCCTCCACCACCACGTAATCCTTCTTCATCTCATTCTTCCTCTCCTACTTCTTTTTCTTCGTCTTTACTCATTCTCTCCCTACTTCTCCACCATCTGATCCTACTCCTTCTGCTCATCCTCCTCCTTCCTCCTCTCCTTCACTCTTCTTTCTCCCAGCTCCTCCCTCATCCTCCCATTCCTCCTTCTATTTTTTCATTGCCCTCGTACCTCAGTGAAGTTGGTCCACCCAAAACGGCAGGAAAAAGTTTGATATTTAGAAAATAGTGCTGAATTCCTGCCGTTGAATGGCCAAAGGAAAATTCCTGCTGGTGTTTTACACAACTTTACAGTATTTTTTAAAGTGGGTGGGCTGGTTTCACGCTAGTTTCACCCACAACGGCAGGAAATAAGTTACATATTCAAAAAATAGTGCTGAATTCCTGCCGTTGAATGCCGCAAAGAAAAACACCCTACCTTTAAAACCAAAAAAGTTATTCAACTTTTAAGGATTTTGCCAGCCCCACCCAAATTGTCAAAAATGAAATGTAATAACATGAAATTGAAGAACTTTTTTCGTGCTGTTCAATGGTGTGTATATTTGTTCATTTTCTCTCGATACAACTGAGATAATTGAGATGTAAGTGGGTGGGGCTGGCTTCACGCTAGCCCCACCCATGACGGCAGGAAATAAGTTACATATTCAAAAAAATAGTGCTGAATTCCTGCCGTTGAATGCCGCCAAGAAGAACACTCTACCTTCAAAACCAAAAAAGTTATTCAAGTTTATATTATTTTGTAAGCCCCACCCGAAACGTCTGAAATGGAATGTAAAAACATGAAATTGAAGAACTTTTTTCGTGCTGTTCAATGGTGTGTATATTTGTTCATTTGCTTCCAATCCAACGGATATAATTGGACTAGGAGTGAGTGCGGCTGGATTCACGCTAGCCCCACCCACAACGGCAGGAAATAAGTTACATATTCAAAAAAATAGTGCTGAATTCCTGCCGTTGAATGCCGCAAAGAAAAACACTCTACCTTTGAAACCAAAAAAGTTATTCAACTTTTAAGTTTTTTGCCAGCCCCACCCAAAGTTTCAAAAATAAAATGTAATAACATGAAATTGAAGAACTTTTTTTGTGCTGTTCAATGGTGTGTATATTTGTTCATTTGCTTTCAATCAAACTGATATAATTAAGAAGTGGGTGGGCTGGCTTCACGCCAGCCCCACCCATGACGGCAGAAAGTTTCATATTTAGAAAATAGTGCTGAATTCCTGCTGTTGAATGCCGCAAAGAAGAACATTCTACTTTTGATACCAAAAAAATTATTCAACTTTTAATTTTTCTGCCAGCCTAACTCATAACGGCAGTAAAAAAGTTTCATAGTCAGAAAAACGAGTTCACCCCGTGCAGAAGAAAGGAATGCACCAAAAGTTATAATCGATTTCTTTAGATCTTTAATTCATTGTCTGAATCATTTCAGACCACCTTGGATGTTCCACCTGCCCAAATTATCCCACGTTCTCCAATAATTGGGGAAATATGATGAAATTTTAGGTTAAAAATAGGTCAATCACTTTGAATTTCTGTTCATCAGTCTAGAAAAATCATTCACAATCGAATCCTAATGTCAGTGTGAAGTTGGAAGTACATTTGTCAGAAGTGCATACAAAACTGACAGTTATAAATGCAGAATGAATAGTTCTATAGTTCCTGATAGAAATAAGCAATAGTTCCGTGAAAATAGAGAAAAAAAAATGTACTGCTAACTTCACGGCAAAATCTGCATTTTCTTCAGAAGTACACTTTAAACTAATAACAGGAGAATGAGAGTTCTGTATGTATAAGAACCCTCTAAACACAGAACTGCTGAGCTCTAATCGATAAATGCAACAGAAATTTTTTTATGGCCATTTGAAATTTGAAAATCTGAAAATTCCACATTTTTATCAGAAGTACACCTAATTTGAATATTTGAGGTATGAAAATGGGAGTTCTATTTGTATGAGAACCCGCTGAACACAGAACTGCTGAGTTCTAATCAATAAAATTTGAAAAGGACCGCTGGTGAAGGTTGGACAAAGTGGTTGAATAGTTTAGTAAAATATCGCCCCTCCTTTCTCATTTGTATACATGGCATAATTGTAACTTTCGTGAATACTTTAGGGACTGTGATGGAAGTGAATAGATGAGGATAGATTACCCGAATCATGCTTCCAATGCGTTGAGATCCATGGTATGGAGTCACAATGGAAGGTGTAAAACAATAATTATATTTAAATACAATTTTCTTCTAAACACCTGACATAGGATGCAAATTAATTTCTAAGGAGCAAGGAGCTGCAAATAAAAGTATCTAAATAATTATAACAATATTTATTCCACTATTTTCAAAGCAATACATAATTTTATCATATTCATTATTATCTGATTTCAACTGAGTTTTATAGTTGAATTTAGATAGAGCTTTAAAAACCTACTTAAGGTTGAGGTTTTCAAAGAATAAACTATTTGGAACTTGGAGTATTCACATAAACATAAAAATGAGTTTCAAATGATTCTACTGGCAATAGATAACATGATGATCACAAGAAACTTGTATTGCACTCGACTTAATACTATACTTAATACTTAATTGAGCCAATGCTTTAGTCTTAGAAATATAATTTGAATCACTCTCAGATAAATTTAATAGCTGCAGTTAATAATTGATTGAAAATTAATCACGAGCGCAATTGGCCAACACAGAAGAGTGTGATCAGAAACATGATTATCAGAAATCATACAACTATTTTGTCTGAATAACTATACCTTCTGTCTACATATATCTCACTAACATGATCAAACTCAGCTCATAATAATATTAAGTACATAGCAATGAAGAATAAACAATACTGTAAGGGCAGTAGCCAAGACATTGAAATAAGAACATGGTTCTTGGAAATCCTACAACTATTTTGTATTATATAAAGTTAAGCCTAGGCTCATTTCACCAATATGAATTACCACATAATATTATCTTCATAACAGTGAGATCATTTTAGATTATTTTTCAAGGCCAATGGCCTGAATATTGAATAAAAAAATATGATCATTGAAAATCCTACAACTATTCTGTATTTCATAATCATTAGTGTAGACTCGTCTAACCAACATCAATGAAATTATAATATTATGTATATAGAAGTAAAAATAAATCTTTTTTCGAGGCCAATGGCCAAAATATTTAAAAAAGCCAAAACTATATGAACATGACAAATTCTACTACTTTCAACATAATTACAAATTCTACAAAACTTCAGTATACGTTCATCTCACCAACATCAATATACTTATGATATTATGCACATAGCAGTGAGAAATACTAATTACAGTAATAGAAAATAATAATTTCCAGAGGCATATAGCCAAAACCTTGATAATAATTGAATATTGAAAATCCTTAAACTATTCCATATTCTATAAATCTTTAGCCTAGGTATAGGTATCTCTCCAACATAAATAACCGAACATTATCCTGTACATAACATTGAGAAATGGATAATTGCACATGTATGAAATGGATAATTCAAGATGTCAAAATTATTGTCTAACTTTCCATCTTGATGAACGTTCACCATCATTCTACCCCAACAAAATCATCATTAATAAAATGAGACTACCCTGTTGACTATTTTAATATTCAAGAGTGATAGAAGATTTTAAAAGTATAGAATCATCCAAATAATTTGGATGATTCTATACTATATAATCATCCAAAATGGATGAAATAAAATTCGAAGCCGACGCTGCTAACAATAGTTAGCACATTTTTGTAGTCCATTATTATTATTCATGATGTCTTTGAAAAGTACAACATTATTGATCTACTTTGTTCTTCTTTGTGTTTGGTATTGAAAATGGACGGAAAAAAGTGGAAAAAATTCATAGGCTGCCACTTTTATAGAGAGATGTGAATTTATGAATATCGGTTTAGAACTAACCAATAGTGTTGTAACGCGGGCAATGTGATCAAATCGAGTTTCTTGGCGCGCGGCAGCTGAACGGAGCGCGACTTTTGAAAATTCCGCCTAGGATCTCAACCTCCATATAGTTTTTGTCTTAGGAAGGAAGGAGTCATAGGAAAATTCTACAAAAATCATGGACGTTTCTCTTCATACTATTAACATTTTCCTGAATTTTCAAATCAATCTGTCCAAATTTAACAAAATTATAAGCATTTTTCAAAATCGATGCTAGTTTAGATTTAAAATAGAATAATATCCGAATCTCCTACCTAGACATTGTACTGATCTTGAAGTTCTTATTTGATGTTTGTTAAAAATGATTATTTAAGTATTTTTTAGCATTTCTTAGCATGGAATCATATTTCTCACATGTTCCTTCATTGCTATATTGAATCAGATATAATTTTAAAATGTGGAATTTTAAAATTTCCACATTTTAAAATTATTATTTGTGTAGATTTTCAAATTTCAAATGGCCATAAAAAATTTTCTGTTGCATTTATCGATTAGAGCTCAGCAGTTCTGTGTTTAGAGGGTTCTTATACATACAGAACTCTCATTCTCCTGTTATTAGTTTAAAGTGTACTTCTGAAGAAAATGCAGATTTTGCCGTGAAGTTAGCAGTACATTTTTTCAATTCAATTTTTTTTCTCTATTTTCACGGAACTATTGCTTATTTCTATCAGGAACTATAGAACTATTCATTCTGCATCCATAACTGTCAATTTTGTATGCACTTCTGACAAATGTACTTCCAACTTCACACTGACATTAGGATTCGATTGTGAATGATTTTTCTAGACTGATGAACAGAAATTCAAAGTGATTGACCTATTTTTAACCTAAAATTTCATCATATTTCCCCAATTATTGGAGAACGTGGGATAATTTGGGCAAGGTGGAACATCCAAGGGGGTCTGAAATGATTCAGACAATAAATTAAAGATCTAAAGAAATCGATTATAACTTTTGGTGCATTCCTTTCTTCTGCACGGGGTGAACTCGTTTTTCTGACTATGAAACTTTTTTACTGCCGTTATGAGTTAGGCTGGCAGAAAAATTAAAAGTTGAATAATTTTTTTGGTATCAAAGGTAGAATGTTCTTCTTTGCGGCATTCAACAGCAGGAATTCAGCACTATTTTTCTAAATATGAAACTTTTTTTCTGCCGTCATGGGTGGGGCTAGCGTGAAGCCAGCCCCACCCACTTCTATCTTAATTATATCCGTTTGATTGAAAGCAAATGAACAAATATACACACCATTGAACAGCACAAAAAAAGTTCTTCAATTTCATGTTATTACATTTTATTTTTGAAACTTTGGGTGGGGCTGGCAAAAAACTTAAAAGTTGAATAACTTTTTGGTTTCAAAGGTAGAGTGTTTTTCTTTGCGGCATTCAACGGCAGGAATTCAGCACTATTTTCGTAAGTATGTAGCTTATTTCCTGCCGGTGTGTCTTCGGCTAGCGCGCAGCCAGCCCCGCCCAATTCTACATCAATTATATCCGTTAGATTGAAAGCAAATGAACAAATATACACACCATTGAACAGCACGAAAAGTTCTTCAATTTCATGTTTTTACATTCCATTTCAGACGTTTCGGTGGGCTTACAAAATAATATAAACTTGAATAACTTTTTGGTTTTGAAGGTAGAGTGTTTTTCTTTGCGGCATTCAACGGCAGGAATTCAGCACTATTTTTTGAATATGTAACTTATTTCCTGCCGTCATGGGTGGGTTAGCGTGAAGCCAGCCCCACCCACTTACATCTCAATTATCTCAGTTGTATCGAGAGAAATGAACAAATATACACACCATTGAACAGCACGAAAGTTCTTCAATTTCATGTTATTACATTTCATTTTTGACAATTTGGTGGGCTGGCAAAATCCTTAAAAGTTGAATAACTTTTTGGTTTTAAAGGTAGGGTGTTTTTCTTTGCGGCATTCAACGGCAGGAATTCAGCACTATTTTTTGAATATGTAACTTATTTCCTGCCGTTGTGGGTGGGCTAGCGTGAAGCCAGCCCCACCCACTTTAAAAGTACTGTAAAGTTGTGTAAAACACCAGCAGGAATTTTTCCTTTGGCCATTCAACGGCAGGAATTCAGCACTATTTTCTAAATATCAAACTTTTTCCTGCCGTTTTGGGTGGGGCCAACTTATGAGGGTTTATTCTTTTCTCTTTTTCCATCGTCTTGTACTTCTTCTTTTCCTCTTCATATTCCTCGTATACAAATGTCATTTTTGAACTAATTTCTTCTTTACCTCCACCTTCTCTTCATATACTCCTGTCTTCTTATTGATTTGTTTCCTGCCTCCTCGTATTTTGCTTTTGATTCTGTTTTTCATGTGTTTCTGAAGTATCTTCATTTTTCAACTTCTTCCACATATCGCCGCTTTGATTTTCTTCCTCCTTATCTTCTTTCTCATTCGAGAGTCCAGCTCCCTTCTAATCTCACCACCTCCATTTACACTCGTCTTCTTTTTCTCCTTCTTCTTTCTCTTTCTTCTTCTTCTTCTTCTTCTTCTTCTTCTTCTTCTTCTTCTTATTCTTATTCTTCTAGTGCCATTTTTTCCTCTTCCACCTACTTCTCCTTGATCTCCTTCTCCCAGTTCCACTTCACTCTTCTGTTTCTTCTCACTCAGCTCATTATTCCAGTTTATTCCTCAGTTTCTCATTTTTTTTAGTATTCTTTGGTTTGCTTTTACGCCTCATTCTAATTCACCTCAATTTTCTTGTACAGAAAATGTTCGCTCTTTTTACTGCTGTGTCTTGAAATAAAAAGTTTATCAAAATTCTTCGCGCTTTTCCTTTGAGACTCATTGACAAGACCCTTGATATCGATCTACAGTTCTACAATTATTCCTCTACATTATTTAATTCTTATTGCGGTAGTAGCATTTGTCTCTTACTAATTTCTATTCTTCTTCTTCTTCGTTTTCTTCTTATTCTTCATCTTCTTCTTCTTATTCGTCTTCTTATTCTTCACCTTCTTCTTCTCATTCTTTACCTTCGTCTTCTTATTCTTCACCACCTTCTTCTTTTCCTTCTCCTCCTCTTCCTTATTCTATACCTTCTTATTCTTCACCTTCTTCTTCTCATTCTTTACCTTCGTCTTCTTATTCTTCACCTTCGTCTTCTTTTTCTTTTTCTCCTCTTCCTTATTCTGTACCTTCTTATTCTTCTTCTCCTTCACCTTATTATTCTTTTCCTTCAACCTTTTCCCCTTTCTCAGTGCAACTCAAAACCATTCCACGTATAGCGGTAGCATCTGCAGCCGCTTGACCAAGTTTCAGTCTTCTTATTTTGCCCTTTTGCTCTTTTTCGTTTCTCTTCTGAGTTGTTTTTCCTTCCACTTGGCTACCATTTCAGGACACCTGATCGGTAGCACGCGCCAAGCCGTTTGATTGGTCGATAGTCATGAAAAAAGGCGCGAACCTTTGAAAAACAAACACAAGTTGCAAAAGAAACAGGATAATCTGTACGAAGAACAATCATTCCATCTCCTTCACTCCTGATTCTATACTACCTCCATCCTCACTTCCCTTCTTCTCCTTCTTCTTCTTCTTTCCTCCTTCTTCTTCTTCTTCTTCTTCTTCTTCTTCTTCTTCTTCTTTCTTCTTCTTATTCATCTTCTCCTCCTCCTCCTCCACCCCCTTATTCTTCTAATAATGCTCGATTGGGCGCCAAAAGCTTTGATGGTCATCTGTTTTTGCGAAATATTATGCAATCAAGGTTATATTATTGTTTTTTTCTTCTGCTTCCAAGAGGCAAAACAGTGATTTTCAAGGAAGAGCTTACTGCGTCACAGATCCTGGGTTTTTCTTGTGCTCAAGGTTTCAGGATGTTTTTGGATGAAAGATAGGGGCCTAAATTATTGGTTTTGAACTAGAACTTGTACTTTATCTCGAAAACGTAGACATTAATTATTATGAGTAGAAGAACCAAAAACTACCATACAAACCATAAAAAATATTGAAAACTTTCTAAATTATATAAATATTCATCAGAATCTTGATAAAATCATGAGGAAGTGAGAACAGTCATATACTTCTCTTGTGCAATTTTTTGAAATTTGTTAGGGAATCATGAAATTGTTCAGTCTTATTTCCAAATAATTTGATGAATAGTTTGCTTGTATTATCCAATTGATGAACAAAATTTGAAATCTCAATCTTTATACAAATTCTAATAAGTGCTTCTTTCATAATGTTATTAATTTTGTTCCTTGTTACACTTTCAATTTTAAAAACACAAAATTAGGCCAAATTTACACAAAATTAGGCCACTGAGTAATTTTGCGCTGTTCTCAAAATCTCATAATATGGAACCTGTAAAGAGAGGGAATGTTTAGGAAACTGCTTGCTCTTGATCACAAATTGACAACGCTGTGCTTCCAGCGTTGCCTATTTTGAGCATCTGAGTCGATTCCCTTGCATGATTGGAGAAGTCAGCTGGCAAGACTTGACTACAGCTCAATACATTGAGCTAAATATCTACTGGAGATAGCACTAGGTAATGCTGCTATACAAGACCAGTGTTCCCTCTAATTTCATTAGGTTGGCAATAAGATGAGGATTGGAATTTTTCCACGAACAGTATGCTTTACAAAAACAATAGGCGGAACCCAGCTAGTTCAATCAGTGAGATATTTAGCTCAATGGCTCAATATGTCGCAGAGGTCTAATTTCTGTAGCTACTTTAGTAAGGAAAAGAACACACTTGACAAGTAACAGCTTGAATTATAGTGTAAGGCTAGGCGTACACCGGTTAGTCAAGAGAAGACAAGACGAGATTAGTCACGTTTAGTCACAGTACTTCACATAGTTGCAGATGAAGCAACACACACCGATTAGTCATTGCATCAGTGTGTGCTGCTTCATAAGCAACTATGTGAATTACTGTGACTAATCTCGTCTTGTCTTGACTAACCGGTGTACGCCTAGCCTAAAAAAGAACTTAATAGTCTGTTACATAACTGTATTCAAGCATTCCTCTTAGCTTAACAAAATAGTCTTTGAATGATAATATCTAGCTTAAAAATAGCTATACATACTTCGTCTTCACTATTACAGTAGGTGAATTTTGAACATATCCTGGCGTATGTATAGATATATTTGGCTATTTTCGTGGGAGATCTCATATTCTGAATATATAGTAATAAAGAGATGTTGAAAAGGCACGACTAGTCTTTGATATCTTGCTTGTAGCTATATAGTTTGTCTGCACTATAGTAGGCAAATTTTTAATGTGTCCGTTGTATATATAGGTATATTATACTGTATCAAATGACGCAATAGTAGGAATATTTCGGCTGTATATAGTTATAGATAGCGGCTGAAGAGGCCGAAACAGCTATTTGTCCCAGTAGGCATGATGCAAATCAGCCTCTATCATCACACCAGTGCTCTGTCACCCACTGTGCTACTGTGGACTGTGAACTGAGCCCGCTTCCCACCCCAGCGCCACCTCTCTCATCGCACGACGTGGAAGGAAGAGGAAGAGGAGGAGGAGATTCTAAAAGGAGGAGACCCCTGCAGAGGAGGTTAAGAAGAAGAAGAAGAAGAAGAAGAAGCAGTAGGTGGAAAAGGGGTGTAAAAGAGGAGGAGAAGAAGGAAGAAGAAGAAGAAGAAGAAAAGGTGAATTAGAGAGGAGGTGAAGAGGAGGCAGTATGATGAGGAGAAGAAGGTAAGAAGAAGTTGAGGAGAGGAGGAGTGATAAGAAGAAAATGGGAGAAAAGAAGAAAAGGAGGAAGAGGAGGAATGAGGATGAATGAGGAGTTGATTTTACAAGACAGTCATCAATTCTTAGTCTTTTACTTATTCTTGTAAATACTGTGATTAAGATCTATCACTCTGTGATAATATATGCAGATAACGGAAAATGAAAAGAAGAATAAGAAAAGAAGAAAACTGAGAAGGTGACGTGGATTATGGAGGACGAGCTAGGTGGGAGATAGAACAAGAAGAAGAAGAAGAAGAAGAAGCAGTTGAAGGAAGAAGATGAAAGATAAGGTAGTGGAAGATAAGGAGTCTTTTTATTGTGAAAAATTCATGGACAAACTTCAAAATTAGCGGCTTTTTCAATAGAAATATGACAGTTCCACGGAAACTGAAAAAGAAATGTTACATAAAAGAGGAAAGGAAGCTGATATTAAGAAGAATTTGAGTGGGAATGGGAAGCAGAAGAAGGAACGGAAAGAAGAATAAACATGAGAACTCACGTCTATTTCAAGAAGCTATACGTCCATTATTTGCAAGTTTATTAAATTTATAATTTAGGAACAATAAGTTTTACGTTATGGCATTCACACAATTATGAATCACAATTCAAAGTATTCAGTTCCGCTTTTTTCTCATTATTTTCATGGAAAGTTATTGATTGCTTGCTCGTTGATGGTTCCTCCTTTCTCAAATTCTTCAGATAGATAGCTACTAACAGTAATGAAAATAAAATTAATGGTTATTCTTCTCAGGCTTTAATTTATCAAAATCATGAATTATCAAGTTCGGTACATACAATCAAACTCCACACAATCAACACCAATTTTGGGAGTCGATACAAATCAAGTGAGTCTGCTAGGCGGCTTTTCCCCTTTTCAACAACTGTAGCATTTCCCAACTCAGTTTTAATCGGTCACAACAAATCCCACCCTCAGCCAGTACCAAAAGTAGCTCCTGTGTATTGTAATAATGTCACAGTGCCAAGTGTTTCAAGCAGTTAACGAGCGTTTTGTGTTGGAACTTTTATTAAGACATGAGATCTGCCATTGAGTAAAGAGGTCCGTTCAATCTTGGAGATCAAGATTCATGCTCCATGACAGTGAGAATGTACCGGAAATCTTCGTGAGGCCCATGCATTGTTAGTTATTAGGAACGAACACGCCTCTGGAAGCCTGTGTATGTGATGTAGCGTCACGTGATGTGTGTGTGTGTGTGTGTGTGTGTGTGTGTGTGTGTGTGTGTGTGTGTGTGTGTGTGTGTGTGTGTGTGTGTGTGTGTGTGTGTGTGTGTGTGTGTGTGTGTGTGTGTGTGTGTGTGTGTGTGTGTGTGTGTGTGTGTGTGTGTGTGTGTGTGTGTTGATCACTTCTTGTCGTTAAACCCTTGCGCACTTTACAGAGCTTCAGTATCCCTGAAAATAAACAAGAATACGATTGGCTAAAATTTTTAATTGGTTTCAATCTGATGGAATTGAAAAGTTCAATTGATTCTAATCTGAATCAATTACTTACAGTTGATTGTTTCAATTCACAAATGATTGATTCCGGCAATCAATGATTGATTTCAATTGTTTCGCCATCTAATATACCAAAAATTAATTTTGTTCTCAATCTGATTTTATTAAATTTCTTTGAAATCGTATAGCTGGATTGATTTCAATTTTGAATTTACCTCAAATATTTTGCAGGTTTGAAGGAACGAATCAATCATTCTGTCGATAACAATGAATGGATATCAAGAATGATCTCACCTAATTTGAAAGTCCAAATAATTTTTGTCACTATAAACCACTAATGTAGCTTTTGAATTGTAGTTTTTTGGTTGTGTATTCTTGTCTGTTATCTCTATCACAAATCGTTTATCGATTACTTCCAACAATAATTATTGTCTTCCATAATATATGATTCCTGGATCATAATATAGGCCTATAAGAAAATGTATTAGACATTATAATATCGTCTCTGAATACATTGATTTCGATTATTTAAATATTGATGTTTATTTTTTTGTTTCCGACGACTGTATGAACCGTCCACTGTGGAGTAGCTTGTCTGGGTCGAAAGTAGTCATTTACCTCCATATATTATCCATCAACCAATCGTATCAACCTTACCAATCATACTACCGTAGTATTGATCGTAACCTACTGCTCTGCTGCTGAATTGACGCAATCGATTAAACATGCTTTCTCTATTCCAGAGATATTACTTGAATAGATCCAATCATATCATTATTTATTTATAGATATCTCAATAGACAATTGGAATAATTATCATGCCCTGGTATATTAGTAGATGATACAAATGAGTGGATGCACGTTGACATATTGTTGTCGCACCCTAATGATAGAACGTACAATCATTTACTATAGCTTTCAAAAAGCCTCAAATGAGGATTGTTCTTAAATCTGTTAATAAATCTTGTGGGGTACTGCTGGCAGGATTGTTCTTTACACCATTAGATAGAGGAGATTTTTATCTACCATGCAGAAAAATCAAGCTGGCGTAGCTCTGTCCAGTCAGTCGCCATGGCTGATGCTTTAGCATAAGGCGACTCAGTGTGTTTGTTCCCGCTAAGCATATATTTTGATCCAATAAACAGTGGAATAGATGCGGAATAGGGAGTATTTTTTGGCAGTGATTACGAGGTGCAATAGTGCTACGGAATTATTATCAAAAGATCTTTTGTCTGTATAAGATAGCCATCTGGGAGGCTGGCTCATTTGATAAAATCAACACAATATGCAAGTTGAGGATTTGAAACGCATGCAACCAATAACCTGACGCCAGCTATCGCACCTGTTAGCCGTTGTTACTGCCAGCATTTATCTGTACTAATGTGTATGATATCTTGTATTATAACTGTGATATTTATATTCCACCAATTTATTTCTATATAAATGATGTAGGAAGTGCATATTGAGTTTTTTTTCCTTAGTTGGAGGGGAGGGGTAATATTGAAGGAGTGGTGTTGACCTCCTGCCAAAAATTTTTGAAATATTTATCTACTAATATTTTTAGTAACATCTCATTTGATAATTCCCCAAAACCAAATCGAAGGAGGAGGAGGAGGTTGAAATTCTCACAAAATTTTTAATTTTTTAATATGCGATTTTGAACGCTTCTCCAGCATTACATGTAGCTTTTTAAAAATTGAAAAATGGCATTGCTGGATTTAATTTTTGTTTGCTGATTTTAATTTGCAAACTTCTTGAAGTTTTTTAAACTTTGACTTTTGCTAAATCTGTTTCACTATGTAACCTTTACCTTGTTTCACTTTTAATAAAGTTTTAGCTGATTTTAATTTCTGCTAACTTTTCAATCCACAGAACTTTTCAAAACTTTGACTTTTGATAAACATGTTCTACTTTGTATTTGTTTGCTTTTAGGAAAGTTTTAGTAAGTTTAGCTTTGCAACATCAATTTGAAATTTTTAATTTTGACTTTTGCTAAATTTGTTTTACTTTGTATTTTTAATTTTTCGTTTGCTTTCCACCTCAATCAATAAAGATTATTTTCTGGTTTCGTTTGAAATTGGATCATATTATTTACGATGATGAGTTGGACCCACAATTTTTTTTTTGTGGGTTCAAAATCACAAGGAAAATGATTTTTAAAAGTAAACATTAGAAGAGTCAATGCTTCTGGCCAAAGTAAAGTGGCGTCAGGAGCAGACAGATCCGCGCCCTAATCGTTTGCGTACCGCCGGGAGGACTCGTCCCTGCTGGAAGGACACCTTTTGTTTTTTTCCGGAAGGGAGCTCTGTCTTTGCAGATGGACGTGAACCCGAGTTCAAAAGTACTTCCGGAACCCCCTTCTGGCAGTTCAAGTGCTTGTATGTTCTATCATTAAACCTCCCATTTATTAAAACAAAGTAGCGGCGAAAGGATCGGCCTCTTGACATCTGAATGACGAAGGGTTGAATTTCTAAAATGTCATCCCCAAATGCCCCCCTTGCTTCCCCCCACAGGAACCCTTTGATGTTCTTCTTGAAACCTGATCATCTCACCCCCACGTCATGTCAATAGTATTAATATCTAAATCCACTCGCTTGAGCTATTGATGGAAATTTAAAGAAATCGGAAAAAGACTATTGAACCAACCCTTTCTCAAAGCGAGTGGACAACATTAACTCAAACTTGAAAGTTGTCAAAAACAATATCACCCGTCTACGAATCGAACCTGAGAATTTCATGTGGAAGGCAGAGTCAGCAATCAATAGATCACGGAGCTTTGTTCTGGGGAGACCCCATATTAGCATCTTCAACTACACATCGATTTCATACTATGCAGTATTGATATTGTTTGGACTGTAACTTAGATTAAAATAAAGGATGCTGCATAATTGATATTTAGGTCTGCATTTACTAATTATTTATTAATTATAAAGAGATTTTCTTACATTTTAATACATATTATGTTAACTAGTGCTTTAAAAATTCAACGATGAATCCATAATACATACTAAGGTTCGGGTTAACAGCTGTTCCTGAGGGTAACTACGAACCATCAACATTAAAAAACCTCATTTATTAATAAAGATGTAAAGCATGAATATTGTCTCCAAACTTTCAATGCAACAACGTAGTGTGCTTAATAGCCTAGGTCGTCAGTAGGATGTCCTTCTCAGAGCGAACTTGAAATAAGAAAAAATTTACAAGAAGAAGAAGAAGAAGCAGTGAAGAAGAAGAGAGAAGAATAAGAACTCAACTAGAGACACACAGTGTATGCGTATGTGTATATGAGTCTCTCAAGCAGTGTGGACCTTCTGAAAGAGTTAAGTTTTGCATTCTTCTTTTTTATTTTTGTTCCAAGACATCGTCGTAACACACTTTCTGGCTTCTTCTTCTTCTCCTTCTTCCCCTTCTCCACCGTCTTTTTTTCTTCTTCTTATTTTTCTTCTTCTAGCCAATTTCAAATCGCCGGTTGCCTCTCGTGACTCAACAACGGTTTTGGCGGGAGTTCCGCCGACTTGACCAATAATATGATAACCACGTGGCCTACTAAAATGAGTCATTTTTTTGGAAAAAAATTACAGACCTTTTGAAAGTACTGAGATTGGCTTGAATCGTCTCAACTCAATTGAAAAATCCAAAGTTAATTCTGGTACTTTTTCAGTTGATTCCGCAAAACGATTATGATGCAACCTGGTTAAAATTTGGTAAATTTTGAGTTCTTACTCCCTTTCATCTTAATAATATCATTCTTATTTTATCAGATATACCATTTATAGTACCATTTCTAAGGAAAAATAAACGATTCCATCCCAAAAATTGCAGAAATAACACAAACAACTACTCAATGTAAGTGGTTGTATATTATATCTTCTAACTATGGTACTACAATGCCATTTATAAATACAAATTATAAATTTATATTTATATTTAATTTATATAATATTATAAATGTTAATACCATTTATAAGAAGAAACAAGAGTTTCCATATCAAAATCTTCAGGAATAACACTATGAACTAGTCAACTGGCAAAGTGTAAACGCGGTAAATGATCCTACGTAGCACCGGCAAGTGCACTGGCATGTTTGTATACTGAACTGGCGACGTAGGACTTCTCGTAAAACCCATCTCAATCCATCACTTCCCACACTCACATACACACACACATCCAGGGGTGGATCACCACCGGATATGAGCTACATTTTTCATCCCTCATCAGCTTTTTTTATCCAACATTTGCCGTTGCCCTATTTATCTACCAACACCTCTATCGTAATTAGTGGAGCATGGAAAACCTCTTCATGAAACCCAATTTTATAAACTCACCTTGCCTCGGTTTTTTCTGTATAATGCAACTATTTATTGGCCCATTAACTTTTTTAATTATGTAGGCTAAGAAGAAAACAAGGCAATGGTTATTGATTCAACAGTGCTATTGATCCATTAGTCACAGGTTAATTCACATAGTTGAGCGACCGAAAACCGGGCATTAGTCACTAGATCGGTATATTACTGCAAGCCATTAAGTTGGGTCTAAAACGTATTAATCTTGTCTTCCCATATTATGTAGGCCAACTTGTTGTACGCCTAGCTAAGGCCACACTACAAGGAGCTTTGCTTGGTAGCCAAGATCCGTTGGTAAACGACCATATAGTGACCGGATCCAAGTGAACGCCCCGCTTTTGCAATAGAAAAGTACCAATCAGCAAAGGCCACACTGGCGAGCCGAAGACAGAGTTGCTGTTTAAGGTATGGTTGATGAAGAAGTATCAAGACAAGCACAAGACGAGATTGTCACGTTTAGTTTCACAGTAATCCACATATTTGCCATGGAAGCTGTTAGCACACCGATGCAATGACTAATCAGTGTGTGTTGCTTGGTTGCTTCAAAAGCAACTATGTGAAGTACTGTGACTAATCTCGTCTTGTCTTATCTTGACTAAACGGTGTACGCCTAGTCTTAGTGAAGACAAGACAAGAAAAAATTAGTCACGTTTAGACACAGTAATTCTGCATAGCTGTTAGCACAGTAATTCAGTAATTCTTCATAGCTGCTTATGAAGCAGCATACACCGTTGCAATGACTAATCGGTGTGTGTTGCTTCATAAGCAACTATGTGAAGTACTGTGACTAAACGTGACTAATCTCGTCTTGTCTTGACTAACCGGTGTACGCCTAGCCTAACCTAGCAAACGTGCTGACTACATTGTCAGTGTAACAAATCACACTGGTGTACATTGGACTACTTGTTTGTATAGAGTAGACGATCGTATGATTCACCTGCCTCCAGTAACCTGAACGTCTACTGGAATCGTGAAATCCAGCCATAAGGGTTCTTGCACACTACTGCAGGCCGGGCCCGGATCAGACGGGATGAAAATATTATGACTGATAAAGCATATGGGTGTAATAAGGTGAATTAGGGTTGGTAGGAAATGAGACATTGCAACCATACAGTTGCTGTTAAATCATAATAATAATTATTATTATTTTGCCCGGGGAAAAAGTTTTTTGTGCAGTAGCGTTCATCGAATTTCCTTACTGCTATTAATCTGTTGTCAATATTTGCAAATAGCAAAGTCTTCAGAATATTATATAAAATACTAGAATTTCGTTCAATTCAATTATTATGAATTAGGGTTAATATAGGCCTAGTCACTAACCAGAAACAACAGTCATCCCGTTCAACCTGGGTCCAGCCCCACACTGGTGGGAGAAAAGCCTGAAGTCAGGCCAACGTTAGTTGCAGTATACTGTAGAGATTGCTTACTCTTGAACAGGTGTAATCTCAACTACACTAGATATACTTATATTTTTTCTAACTCCACATTTTATAATATTCTCTACATCCTATGTCCTTATTGGGTTAGGGATTTCTGGGAACCAATTTAACTCCACTTCCGGCATAAGGGTTTTAGAAAAGATTGGTTCAATCAATCTTTGTAGGTAAGAAAGCAAGTTAGCATTAGTGCCACTTGACTTGAGGGATAAGGATGCTGACTTCTGTTAGGTTGGTAATTTTAACGGTAGATTGTTCTCCTTATTATTTCTAGGTGTACGTAGTGAAGGGTTACAACCCTTTCTTCAAGTGAAGTATACCTGTACTGATTATTCCTGTTGTGTACATATTTGTAGGTGAAGTGTGTACTTTGTTGTGTCAATTTTGGTGATTGGACAAATTTTAACGCATGTTTTGAATGGCCTGAAAGACTCGTCTACAGAGGTCTGGAAGCAACGCACTAACGCACTCATGCCCATACTGGGCATTCTCAAGTAGGGCGGATTGAACGTTAAGTAACAATACCTTTTATTTGACGAAGTACTTTGGAGTGAGGTTACTTTGTTGTTACCAATCGATTTTGTGATTGGTTCAATTTGTCGCGTGTACGATTCTCAATTAAGAATCAAGAATCACTTTTTAAGACCTGTCCGTAGTTACCTCTAGGCTCTAGTATAAGTATAGAGTTACAGTTATTTGCAAGTAGGAGCGGCCAATTGCATGAAAAATCCAATTGAAATTATTGTATTAAATGTGAGAAGATTTTGTAAGTTTAGATTCCGACTCAAGAATATCTTTTAAGACCCGTAGTTACCTCTAGAGTCTAGGAAGTATAGAGTAACAGTTATTTTTAAAGAGAAGTGGCCAATTGTATGATAATCCAATTGATCTGTATATTGAATGTAAGAAATTTTAAGTTTTCTAGTTAAATGTTGAATAGATGAATAAATTGAAATTCTGAATAACCGCCGTGAATTGACATGTCATCGAACGAAACTAAAGCAACGAGAACTAATGAAATAAGCTGTTGAGAAACCAATGCCATGACATCTGTCAATTGCCATGACATAACATTCTATTGTGTCAATATCCATTATTTTGCATATAAGTGGCCGTAAAACAACATATTAAACGTAGGGATTTATATGAGCTTCATAGATGCTTTTATGTTAAAGAAGTGCACACCGGTCTATCAAGTCACAATGAGATTAGTCACGAGATTACGTTAAATAGTCACAGTAATTCACATAGTTGCTTGCGAAGCAGCAATACACACCGATGCAATGACTAATCTGTTTGTGTTGCTTCTACAAGTACTAGTGACTAAACGTATCAGACTAATCTCATCTTGTCTTGTCTTGACTCAACTGGTACCCTAGCTTCAGAAACTTCTAAACTTCATGAGTTTGTGTCATTCCTTTTTTCGTAAATGTCATGTAAACGTCTCGAATTCAAATTTATCTCAAATTGAACTCATTAACCAAATTATTTTTGCCTGAAGCGAAAGCGATACTATTGGTGGTTAAAACAACCACCCCAGCTAAAATGAACATCTCTTATTGGTTTAAACATGCCACTCCCTCAGTGGGCGGTTCATACAAACTTCATCGATAGATACAGTAATGAAAATCGATAAATATTTACACTATTGATTTCAGCTTTACCGACATGCAGTCTTGAAGTGAAATTAAATCAACAGTCTATACATCGACGTATCCAGAAATTAGCTGTCAGTCTCCAACAGGTCCGGGCCTCCCCAGGAAATTTAAATTTGACAGGTACATAACACTGTTTTAGACTACTTTTCAGGTCTTGCAAAAGCTGAAATCCAAACATTACAAAACAAATAATTCTAAAGAATTAAATTTTGACAATTTCGGGGGGGCCTGGGCCCCCCCTGGCTACGCCACTGTCTATACATCGCAGTGGATCAAGAGATAATCATCTTTGAATATTCACAATAATTTTATGAAAAACAGACGAACAAATGTCTGACAATGAAAATGTCCGCCCAACAAAGGATATAATTTTTCTCTAATTTTATCTTGAATCAAATTTTAAATTGGTCATCTTTCCCTACTTATAAATTGGTTCATGTGGCTTGAACATTATCTCATGTTATTTGACTTCATTCTCAAAAATCCTACTGTGAATTTTATGTTATTTTCCACTTGATATGATTTTAATGTCATTTTTCTCTTTCTTTTTCCCCAGATTTCTGGAGATCGAAAAGGAGGGCATGGGAGTCATCGACTTCCAAAGGCAAGCTGGGGACGGAGTCGGCTTCAACATGGAAAACCTACTGCATGAAATCCATTCAATAGTATGCTAAGCTATCTTAATCAACTAACTAATTCAACAAGATAGCTAAGCTTATAGTCTTGTAAAATTAGGATAGCATATCTCAAAATATCAAACATAATTATTTATACTATCATAGAACTATTAATCACTCAATCAACTATTAGTTTTAAAGTGTTGTTGTAATGTTTAGTGTAATCTAGTCTAAAAGTGGGTGAAACATTATTACTGATACATAGATAATTATTTAGAAGACATTGAGCCGTTAAGGTTAGTTGAAGAATCATGGAAATTATCATTGTGTATTGGAGATTAAAGTTAACAGACCTTTGTACAACTGGGAACAGGAATCTTCTTGAGCTATATTAGATGGTGGATTGATTTACTCGTATTTATCTTTTTTATTCAGATGGGTACTGTATCATTTGAAATTCGTAGTACCACCTCCAAATCTGGGAAAGTAAATAGTAGTAAAAGTAATAATATGATTTTGAACGTGTACCTCGGAATTTCTAACTGTACTGCTCTGTTGAGATTGTGAGATATTTTCAGCAACTACTGTATCTACATTTTCCTCTATACAAAAACTAAGTCAAGATTTGCATCTCTTTTGAGCCTCTAATATCCTTTCTCCTTTTTCGAAACAAACCTTTTTACCCCACTTTTCAATGAAGAGTTTACTATTGTTTACTTTTATTGTTTTATATAAATGCGATATAATAGGTTATGTTATTTCATAAAAATCAATCAATCCCAGTGCGAATGGATTGTTCATTTTTCTAATGCATCTGAATTTAAAATGAGAATTAGTGTCTCTAGAACTCAGCACAACGTTTCACAATGGTCAAAATATACAAGAATTCATGGTTTTTACAATAATAACATTTCTTCATTCTACTTGATTAACTCATACACTTTGAAAAGCTGTAATGAGGTTACTTTATTTCATCGATCAATCAATTTTTATTCTTCTAAAAATATTCACATATACAATAAATTGAACAAAGGGAATGAAATAAACAATACAGATAAAATATTAAATAAAATACAGATGAAAAATATGGAAGACTTAAATCTCACAAAGACCTTACAGTAGACCCAATATTTCAAATTTACTTATGAGACTAAATCCAGGAATTTAAGAAGTTGTGGGCAATTCCCTTATTCAGTTTTACATATACATCTTTATGAACCATCTTTATAATCGGTTAAACATTTGTTTAACTGATGATGTAGTATTGTTTTATCATTGTAAGTTTGATTTTCAGTCCAGGTGCATTAGCAATTGAACAAGTTATATTGTTCTGTATCCTGCAGTATACACTTTTATATTTATTTACTTTACTGGGAACCCTTCCAAGTCTATTATTTACTATCAACAATTCTCACGGATGCTCCACCTTAAACTGATAGCCAATATTAGTACATTATTGTTACTCTAATACTGATGCTACCAAAATTAATTCCAACCCCTCCCTTTCTTCCTAAAACGAGTAACCATATGTTTTTTGAACCGCTTATGATCCTAATTGAACTTGAAAAAACGCACTCGGACACTATTCAGGATGTGAGGACTGGCATACGCACATGCGCAAGCATTACATCATAAAGTTCGGTCACAGTGTGTTCCCACGCACGTGTGAGAGTGCGAGAAAGAGAGAGAGTTAATAGACAAGGATGTTCCCGAGATCGATTAATGAATTTCACACGGCGATCCACAACCAAAACTCCCATACTAATTTTATAAGGGAAGTACAGAATGCAGCTAAAGCGTTTGATGGGAAGTGTTCCGTTCCGGGAGCAAGAAAGACAGAGATTAGATGAGAGGGAGAGAGCAAGAGATGAAAATTGAGAGAGAAATAATGAACGTCATCACCATATGTGACATCCTTACAGTTATGACGTCACTGGAATTTCTGACACGAGATGAAATAATTGATTTCTGTGATGACGTATGCATTTTTTCATTAACTTCATTTCAACTCTCCTATCTTTCTTTCCACTTGTGCCTACCCTTACGTCACAGGCTAATTTTACATGTGCTCAAGTTTAATTTTAAGGGCATTTTTTCAGTTTGGGGTGGGTAATCGAGAAAGTGAACTTTCTCAAACTCTTTTCAATATCCCGCTTTTCTAGTGGGAGGGTGTGTTAAAATTTTTCTCACAGCTCTTACTTCCTGACTTCTTTTCGTTCCCCATCATTTGTTTTTCCTATCACCTTTTCTTTATCAGTTCTTTCGTCTCCGGAATCAGAATTCAATAATTATTTTCTCCCAAGGGCGTTGCCCCTACATGAGCTTGTGTGTCGATAAAGACCTAAAGGGAAGAATCATTCATTGTCACTGTATAATCTAATCAATTTTTAAGTTCTATATGTTGGTTATAAATTATCTAGAATCTAGGTTTAATAGCCTTATATTCGCATACTAAATTCCAAGAATCTACTGAAAAATAAACAAATATTGTACACTAGAAAGTAAAGTACAGTAATTCTAATGTGGACTTCTCAAGATTTTTATATCATATATGTTGGCTATAAATGATCTAGAATCTAGGTTTAATAGTAACTTTATATTCGCATATTAAATTCCTAGAAGCTTCTGAGAAATACACTAGAAAGTAATTCTAATTTTATGTTTTTGAAATAATGTAATTTATATAATTCTGATGTTGCCATAGGTCTCTTAACACCTGAAAAAAGAGATTAGAGCTCAATTTAAATGATGAATAATGATTAATTGCTTGCAATATTTTTTTGGGTTTCCCACTTCAAGTTAATTGGTATTGCTAACTGACAATAATTCTCCACTAAAATATGAATTGATAATTGTATAGATGACTCAGAATACATATTTTTTCAACTTAGAAACTTGAATATAAATTGTGTAATGAATAATCGTTGTTTTTCATCATTGTGTAGAATTCAAACTTCTCTCTCAAAGAATCGTCAATTGAAATTATTGAATAAGAACATGAAATTCATTCCAACAACATTTTTTGTGGAAGAACTCATATAATCAGTTCTTCCTCAAAAAATAATCAAGTACAAAGAATATTAGTTTGCTAGTATTGAATGTTTTGTGTGATATAATTTGAACAACTCCTTGATCAAGGATCAACTCATCAACAATACTCAATCAGGTTAGTTGATCAGGTTACAAAAGTTTATTCAATAAACAGTTGTAGCAATGTCCTTGATCAAGGAATTCTCATTTTTGTATTGTTTGAATGGTTACACATTCTTCATCTATAACATCTTTTCATGTACTTTTTGATTCTCTGGGAGACAATTTTGAAATAAATTACAATGTTGTATGAATACAAAGTACCCAATTCATAATTTTTAATAGACTCTGCTGGACTAAGATTTTATTTGAAAAGATTTTAAACATACTCCACCTTATATAGTTAGTTATTCAGTAATCTAAATCTAATTTATTTAAGCTGAATAAATCTACGCAATCTATCTTTGTAATGTTTTCTTGTTACAAAATGAATCCTCTAGTTTAACAGTAACCCACAATTTTTAACTACTTTTTAATCACGTAATGATCTCTAAGATTATTTTATTTAATGAAAATATGTTTACTATCAATAAGCAGATTATTTTCAATTTTCTATTGTACATACAAATGCTAGTAATTCATTAATGTAAATTGTATTTTTTAAATGTTATTTTATTCGAATTTACTGTTGTATTTAAAATTTAGATTTTAATTCAAGATTCGGCTTATACACCAAAGTTATCTGTACAGGTGTGTCAAGTTTTAGTAATAATATTGTTTTAATTTTCTTGTAACCAATTTCTTCAAATTCATTGTACATTGTATAAATCTAGAATAATTTCGATAATGTATTCAATAATGTAAATCATCATGTATTTCTGTATTCACTCTGAATTAATTTGTAAAGTTGTATTAAAAGTTTAGTTTTATACTCGAAAATGTTAATTTCTCATATAAATGACTGTTCATATTAGTGTAATAACAAATCATAATTGTCCATAATACTAGTAACAAATTTTGTGATTTCATGTAAAAATAAATGATATTTTCAAAAATGTTGTAATAATAAACAAATTATTGAATCAATGATTTCTTATTATCCATTACTTTTACCTGTAGCGATTTAAATTTATTGGCCTGAGATGGAAATAAGTTTTTGAGTGTGAGAAAAGTGGAAATTTAGAAGATAAAATCATTTGTTTGCTCATACTTGAAAAAAGATAATACATTTTTAGCCCAAATCAACTCTATTTCTATCACAAATCAAAGATGCAATCAGGGATGTATATTTATTCCATTCAATTGATCGGTCATACATGTCATAGGCTAAACATTAGTCAGCATTGACAATAGACATATTATAGATATTATTGAAAACAAATAATGCACTAAAGCAATGAACTTGCACTATTAATTTTCCAACATAAAGCAAAAATATTGGCTTATGTATACACTCTAGATTTTAGAATAATGGCAACGGCTACAGCTACAACAAATTGTAATTCGTATAGTGCGATTCACGTCAAGAAGTCAGCATTGTTTATATGAGGAGCATTGATGCCAAGTTTCATTGAGAGAGGAAGAGAGAACTGCACCAAACAAGTTTGTTGGGACTGTGTGCGACAACAATGCACAGAGCGGCAACTATGCACAGTGCGAATAGGATAGAGACATCAGCAGCTGCCTTGTGATGAACAAGGATAGCAAACTCCCATCTAAGCAATGCTGACTTCTTGACGTGAATCGCACTATAGTGAATAATATCGATAGTCATAATTCAACACTCGTCATCAATGATACTTTTATTAGCCTACATATCACAAATACCGCAGCCAGAGATGAAAGTTTTTTTGTAACAGTATCGTTCATTGCCAACATTTCTTACTGGAGCTATTAATCCGTCAATATTTGCAGAGGCAGTAGTCTTCAGAATTAGATTAAGATACTGCCGCATGGATGGTATTAATTAGAAATTTAGTCCTGTTGCCGCAGTCGGCGGCAGACGAAGGCCTTCAAAATAAGAACTCTACTGCGCAGAAGGCGAACGTTATACGGTACGGCGTTTTATCGCTCGCTCACTGGAAGTGGTGGTGCCTATGTGATACTATGTCACTTCCGGTGATACGATGCGCGAATTAATTATAATTGAACACAACTTTGCCAGACTACAATTGAATATAAATTGAGTATTGATTAAAGCTAACTGCATTATCAACTTGAATAAATCACAAGTACATTATTCTAGACTAGACTGCGTAGAGGTGTAGAGGATAGATTTCCTAAGGAAGGAAATGATGATTTTTTATATTTGAATGACAAACATATTATTCAAAACTGGTGCTTTTCTCTCCATAAAAATTTAGAAGTTCTATTAATACAAGGAAAAAGGTGGACTTATTAATTGATTATATAGTACCTGTTTTACCCATGTAAAGTATGATTTTGCAGTTCTCATTTTTTATATGACTTATGATTTTCATGAGACAGGTATAATCAGATTCACTTAATTTGACGCTTGGTAATAGAGTAGATAGAGATATATATTATTGTTTGAGCGTTGTTGATGACCAAATAGATGAAGTGATAGTAAAGGAAGATAATATATCTCATCTATTCCATCTATCTGAATGCCAAGCACCAAAATTAAACTAAATCTTGATTATTGGTCAAGATATCCTGGTGGGGTGATAGTATATCGCTAAAAAAACTGCTATTAAAAAATTGCATTAATAAATTTTGAGTTTTATTTGAATTGAGGATTCTTTTAAAGATGACAGAGTTGATAGAACCGAGTGAATATAATTTCTCAACGATTCAGGGACAATTTACCAGAAAGCTGAATTCAATTCTAACCGATCTAGGATGACGTAATTTCATGAAAGTCAATTTAAATTTAACCAGGATCTAGGATGACGTAATTTTCATGTGAAACCTTAAATGAGGTTTTCTGGCATTGTGGCTTTCGTTAAATGACACCCATTTGACGGTGGTTAGAAGTTCTAATAGGCTTTTCAAGTGCAACTGGTGGCAGTAAGAACAACACGTATAATTTGGATTTATTATTGGATTATAATTTATGTTACCTTGTACATTATTGAATGTCGTATGACCAGTATAATCTTATTTTTTACTATTGATTGATAATAAATTATTTTAGAAAAAACTTTTTAAAAATGTCAAAAGTAGTAGTTTGAAAATTTTAAAAGTTTTTTTCTATTATGGAAAGATTACACACTGTCATGTTTGTTCTACAAAAGTTTTATCAACAAATTATTTTTTGAAAATTTCTACCAACAGGTAAGAAATGAAATATGCAGTGGCCCCATAGACAGTGAAATTGCAGGCCCACAGCAAAAGTTACACATAGCGGTGCTCTTTTAACACCTCAGCCAAACCTAAATCATGTTATTTCATTTTCCAAGCCGCGGTTCACGGCTTAGGGGCCCCTGAAAACGTAAGGTTCCAAAGCGCCGCTAGAAATAGGACCGCCTCTGAATGAAATATGCATCCATGAAAAAACAAAATTTGTGTTCAGTTACAAGAGATTACTTTTGAGATAACAAGAGATTAATTTTCAAAAAAATAATCTATTCAATTAGTTTAAGAATTTTTCAGGAGGGATTAATTTTTAGAGAAAATTGTTTCACTAATATTTCAAAAGTTTTACAAATTTTGAAGATAAGATATTGATATTTCTTTTTCAAAAATGTTTAAACAGATTAATACAGCCAATTTTCTCACAAATTCCAATGAAAATTTGATTTGGACTTCTATTCAGACTAATGTGCACACACGCTGTTATTTGTTGTTTTTTGTTTTGATTGGAAAATAAATTATTTGTTTATTTATTTTACAAAAGTCAATGTTTGCTGTTACTCCATACTGATTCAATTTAGTTGCAAAAATCATTTTTCACCTCATCATTTGAATAACCTTGGCATAAAACAATCCCACATGAAATATTAATATAAATCGAACAATGGATGAAGTACAAGAATCAATTTGATCGAGGAATAATGTCTGGAATTGATAGACAATTGTCATGATTGACGAGAAAACAATCAATAGCTGATAACAATCGATAAAAATCTAATTATCACCAATATGCAGTCAGAAATCACCATGATTTTAATGTATGTTACCTTGGCCTTCATCCAAAAAATTGTAGTGCTATTTTGCAGGCAATGGGCCAAGGCCTCTCATTCTTGATTCTCCTTTTATCAACTTCTTCTTATCTTATTTCTCCTGTCTTCTTCTTCTCTTTCCTCTTCTTCTTCTTCATCTCCTTCTTTCTTTTTCTCTTCTTCTTTCATCCTCCCTTCCTTCTCATCTCTCTCTTCTTCCTCCTCCGCCTCTACTCCTCCTTCTTCTTCTTCTTCTTCTCTCTTCTTCTCTCTCTCTTCTCTCTTCTCTCTCCTTCTTTCCTTTCTTCCTTCTTTCCTTCTTCTGTCTCTTTCTTCTTCTCTCCCCTCTTTCCTTCTTCTTCTTCTTCTTCTTTCTCTTCTTCTCCTTTTTTCCTCCCTCTTCTTCTATCTCCTCCTCTTATTCCTCCTCCTCTTTGTTTGCTGCTGTTGTTCTTGTTCTGTGTCCTTCTTCTCTCTCCTCTCTTCCTCCTCCTCCTCTCTCCTTCTTCTTCTTATCTCTCTCTCACCTCTTCTCTCTTCTCTCTTCTCTCTTCTTCCTTCTCCTCTCCTTCCTCTCTCTTCTCTCTTCCAAGCCCTCCTCCTCCTCCTTCTTCTCCTCCTCCTCCTTCTTCTTCTTCTTCTTCTTCCTCCTCCTTTCCCATCCCCTCCTTACCTTCCTCCAACCTCTTCCCTCCTCTTCCTCTCTCTTCTTCTCCTTTCTTCTTCTCTCTCTCTTCTCTCTCCTTCTCTTCTTCTTCTTCCTCCTTCTTTTCTCTTCCTCTCTCTCTTCCTTCTCTCTTCTCACTGCCCTTCCTAACCTCCTCCTCCTTCTCCTTCTTCTCCTTCTTCTCTCTCTTCTCTCTCTCTCTCCTCTCTCTCCTTCTTCTTCCTCTTCTTCTTCCTTGTTCAGGTCACAATGTCAATCCGATTCTGTCAGTTGGTGTTCTATCATTTCATTTTCGTTTTTTTTTCTAATTTTTTGTAGAAGTTAGCTAGCTGTTTGTCCTTCAGTTTGGTTGAAAACAGAAAGTTCGCGCCAATTTTTTTCGCCAGTTATTTTTAGATTTACAAAAAACTTATCTTTTGGATTCTCTCTCACTCTCTCTATCGCTATTACGCTTTCAGTATACATATGGGTATGGATGTCCTTCGAGTGTAGTTAAAAACAATACTGCGTCACAGATATATTCTTCTCTGTATCTGTATTACCTATTATGAAATCTTGTAGAGTAGGCACTTCTTTTTGAAGCAAGTCTTCATATTACTCGTATATAATAATACCAATATTATTTGACATTTAAAATTATCATATGATTATTTATAATAATTTATGCGAAAATGATTTATTAATAATAATAGTTTTTTCAAATTATGAATAATTTATAATCTATAAGTCTTAAGCAATTTATTGTTATTTACCTACAAGCTACAAGTAATTCAACTTATAAACAATCAGTTTTTGTAAATTAGTAAATTGAATTGAATATTGAGTTCTACTTTATTTGGATAATTCTCATACTTGATTTTTTTCACCTAAGGCAAGGCGTACACCGGTTAGTCAAGACAAGACAAGACGAGATTAGTCACGTTTAGTCACAGTACTTCTGTTCTTCTTCTTCTTCCTTCTTCTTCTTCTTCTTCTTCTTCAGTTCTTCTTCTTCTTCTTCTTCTTCTTCTTCTTCTTCTTCTTCTTCTTCTTATTCTTCTATTTCTCTTCTTCTTCTTCTTCTTCTTCTTCTTCTTCTTCTTCTTCTTCTTCTTCTTCTTCTTCTTCTTCTTCTCCTTCTTCTTCTTCTTCTTCTTCTTCTTCTCTTCTTTCTTCTTCCTCTTCTTCTTCTTCTTCTTCTTCTCTTCTTCCTCCTCCTCTCCTTCTCTCCTTCTCGTCCTCCTCTACTTCCTCCTTCTTCTCCTCCTCCTCTTCTTCGTCCTTCTCCTCCTCATCCTCCTCCTCCTCCCTCCTCCTCCTCCTCCTCCTCCTCCTCCTCCTCCTCCTCCTCCTCCTCCTCCTACTCCTCATCAACTTCCTCCCTTCTTCTTTCCTCTTCTGCTTATTCAGCTCCTAGACACTCCTACTAAACAGTCATTTCCTTTCAGAATCGTATCACCTTAAAAGGTTAGAAACAAATCCAAAGGCGAGGCTTGGTAGCCGAGATTTCCAATCTTCTGGTATCGTGTTACAACTTTAAAAAAAGAAAAAAGTCAGAAAGGAAGTCATCTCTGACTAAGAGAGTAGAGGATGAATTTAAAAGTCCATCCCAGTACAACATATAACAGGTAGATGATAAGATGGGCCCAGCCCCTGTTCTGTCCATACCCTCAAGGGTTATGCGTCACTCTACTCACCTAGCCCACACTGCACCCACTAGTCTAGACTCTCTTTTCCTTTTTTATTTAGTATTCTCATTTCTTGCATCGTATCCTTCTATTTTGTTTTCTTCACATAATTCTTCCTATTCTATTCTTCTATCCTCTGTTTCCATTTCTTACTTTCTACTTTCTTCTTGTACACTCTTTCTTTTCCTCTTCTTCATCCACTTCCTCCCCTTCACTCATTCCTCTTCTCCAAATTCTTCTCCCTCTCCTTCAAATTCTTCTCCCGCTCCACCTACTTCTTCTCCTTCTGAATTATTTTGTCTTATTCTCCTTCCTCTTCTTCTCATTCTACTCATTCATTTCTTCTCCAGATTTTTTGTTTGTTCCTTTTTCTTCCTCTTCCATTTTAACTTTTCCGTCTTCTTCTTCCTCGTCCACTTGTTTTTATCTTTTTTTGTCTCCCACCCTTTTTCCTACTTCCTTATTTTTGTCCTCGGCCTTCCCTGATATCTCTTCTTTTGCTTCTTCTTCTTCCCTCTTCTCTCCTTCTTCTTCAACTTCTCAGTTTTCCTCTTTATTTTTTCTCTCAGTTTCTTTCTCCTTCTTCCTATTCTTCTTCTGGGCTCCTCTTATTCTTCATCTACAAGCTCACTCTTGTTCTGCCTCATCACCTTTTCCTTCTTCCTCTTCTCCATCTCTTTCTACTTCTTACGCTTCTACTTCTTCTCCTTCCTCCTCTCCTTCTTCCAATTCTTCTTCTTCTTCTTCTTCTTCTTCTTCTTCTTCTTCTTCTTCTTCTTCTTCTTCTTCTTCTTCTTCTTCTTCTTCATCTTCTCTATATTTTTCTTTTCTCTCTTTTCCCCATTCCTCACAATTCCAACGTTTTTTCGAACTTCCGATGAAATGTTTCAGATATGAAATCATCAGTTTCTACATCATAGTCGAAGTTAATATCCTCCTCTTAAAAGTTATGTCTGTTCATTTCAAGGTAGAAGATACGGTTATCATCAATACAAGAATAATTATTCACACTGATATATTGTGATTGTATTATCCTATAAATTTCTGCATTTTTTGAGTAGACTAACATATAATTTGACCGTTTTTTTTTGGCTTATATTACCCTAATTCGGATTCATGCCCCAATTCATGGCTCACGCTACGCCTATGTTCATAATAATAGTGGTATTCAATTGGCTTCATTGTATACAGTTATATACAATTTATAATGTATGTACTATAATTTATATTATTCTCTACATTTTGCTAAATTCTCATAGCATTCCATTGCATATCATCAATACAGTATTACTAATAAATAAATATAGTGATATACTAGTGCAATTTTATATATGTGCGTCATATGTTTCTCTACAATTTATAAGGACGTAGCACATAATAAGGACGTGTGTGTTATATGACTGCGAATCCTGAATAATAAATTAACACCCAGACAATCTGTTAGTTGTTTTTGCAGAGATTAGATCATCATCGATTTCAATTTGTAATTCTTGTTCGATCAGATTTCAAAGCCCAACCCATGTGTGTAGTCATCAGCCTTAGGGTTGGTTATGGCTGAAAGAAACATGGCAAAACATGATTCGTTTTACTTGGGTTGGATCCTGAAAAGGAGGAGTTACTTCAATTCCATTCTAAATTTATTAAGGAAGATTGAATTAATTGATTTTCGTGAATTGATGATTGATAGAATTCTATTTGAGAAATATAGTTTTGTCTAATATAATTGAAGACAATAATATTTTAGAGTTAATGATTGAAAAGAGTTAAATCATAACAATTCTACAGAATTGAGTATAGAATCAACAATGAAAGAGTTTTAAAATACAATAATATACAGTCAGCTATAGAAAAGAGTAAAATGACAAGTTTACCTTGAAACGTCATTTAAACAAATAAAATTCAAAATTAATACCGTATAATGAAACAAAAAAAAAAAAAAAAATGAACATTGTCTACCATACCACTTTCTTGTAATACAATCCTATAAGAGCCATTGAAAAAATTGATGTTTTAAATAAATTAATTAATAGCTAATCAATTACAAGTGAAATCATATTATCAATTATTATCCAAATAATAATACTGTATAAGAAAAGGATATAAATTGATCCTACTTTTCTTAGAATAAATACTTCAATGAAATTATTGTTTTAATTCTATGTGTAGAAGTATTTTACTATGATAATGTAATTTTATACTGTAATATGAAAATAAAATGTTATGTTCAAAAGTGAACGTTACCATATGGAACTTGTTTTAAAAATTTTCTGTGGTTGATGTTTTGCTTGAAGCAATTGCAATAATTGAAATCTTTCTACAATTCATTCACTTACCTATTTTACTATCCTATTTTACTATTGATTTTTCAATTCAATTCAATATCCGGCGCTACAGTCCATCATGAACTTTGGCCTCCAACACCAAGCCTCTCCACCAATCTCTGTCTGCCACTCTTGCTCTCCATCCTCTCTTTCCCATGATGCGCAGGTCCTCCTGAATGTCATCCAGACATCTACAATAATTCATTCCTACACTTGATAACTTGACTCAAATTAAGGCTAGGCGTACACCGGTTAGTCAAGACAAGTCAAGACGAGACTAGTCACGTTTAGTCACAGTACTTCACATAGTTGCTTATGAAGCAACACACACCGATTAGTCATTGCATCGGTGTGTGCTGCTTCATAAGCAGCTATGTGAATAATTGTGACTAAACGTGACTAATCTCGTCTTGTCTTGTCTTGACTAACCGGTGTACGCCTAGCCTTAAACTTAACTTATTGAGTTAGTCTACAGCCCGTTCAGGGCCAGGGACTTCTCAATAATTATTGAAATCTGTTAATGGAAAGACTTTGGAGAGAGTGACGTTACATTCAAGTTGACGTTAAAGCCGTTATAACCATGCTGCTCTGTAATTTTCACCAACAATTCCATTTCAAAGCTAGACTGTGGAGTGAACTATAAAGAATGGAATATAAAATATTGTTCTATAAAAGAGTGTACCATAAAAGAATCAACTCATAACGTCAATTTTCAACAACCCAAAATCTATTTCGTCTGGGCGAGCGCGTGCGTTAGTATTGAGTAGTATAACTATACTAACACGCGCATTAGTATATAGAACTATATACATAGAACTATATGGATATATTCCTATGGTTAGCACGTGTCCAGACTTCATTAGCAATTCAAGCGTACGCTGACGGAGTGCCACTCAATCACACTCAACCATTGCAATAATTGGGGTTTCATTATTTTTTGTTCCGTGTCGCGACGTCTAGCGGTGAAAGGGTGACTCAATTCAGTCGTCTTTTTTGTCCATTTGAGAGCATTCAGTTGTGAGTCAAGCGCTTAGTAGAGTCGTGATGCCATCCGTCAACATGAGTCATGGTCATTTATATGTGTGGAAAGAAGCGTGAGCGGTGGGGAAGTGGTGGGATAGGAGATAATATATAAAAAACATAAAAAATAGTTAATATGGAGTAAGGCTAAGCGTACACCGGTTAGTCAAGACAAGACAAGACGAGATTAGTCACGTTTAGTCACAGTAAATTCACATATTTGCTTATGAAGCACCACACCGATGCAATGACTAATCGGTGTGTGTTGCTCATAATAACTATGAAGAGAATAACTATGTGAAAAATAACTATGTGAAAAAATAGAAGAAGAAGAAGAAGAAGAAGAAGAAGAAGAAGAAGAAGAAGAAGAAGAAGAAGAAATAAAAAATAAGAAGAAGAAGAACAGGAAGAGGAACAAAACTTTAAAACAGAACAGATAGAAAATAAAGTGTGTCTGAGGAGGGGGTGACAGTAACAGGTACAATTAACAGTAACAGATACAAGAAACAGAATACAAGTAGCAGTTCGTAGGAAAGTTCACGGTTGAATTTTGTTTCGTAGGAAAGTACACGCTTAACGGGTTCGTAATAAAGTTCACCGTATTTTGAAGTTCACGGATCCAACAGACGGGTGACAGACCACTTAAGTATGTAAAGTACTCCTGCTGCATTTTGGGCGAGACTAGAGTTTCATCTCAAGTACTTAGCCTACTCTGAATGCTCTCAATAGTAATGACTCGGACACACAGCCATCTGGACCATTGCCTACTCTTTCATTGACTTGTGCTTCATTTGAATAAACCCACCCTTTTTCAATCCTCTTCACCAAAAATTATGTTGTATTGTCCGCTCCCAATTTGAATAAATTCTGTTTTGTTCTTCTCAATCATTATTCTTCTGTCTGCATCTCATTATTCGTATTCAGCTCTGTTCCCTTCTTTCGCGTGGCACTTGACTCAAGAGTCAACGTATTTTTGAATGGTTTTTGCTCTGTTTATACATACGTCTCGTTACCTTTATTAAATAATAATTATTCGATTAATGGAAGATGACGTGTAGTGTGTGACGTTGATGCATGTAAAGTGTGAGCAGATGTTGGGAGATTTAAAAGTTTTTGATCGGATGCAAATGCAATTGCTCAGAATGAAAGGTGAAAGTTAACGATTGTTTTTGTCAAAAAATAGCTTCTACTCTTTATCACGTTTTATTAGTTGGAGGGTTGATAGAGTTTTCTTCAATTTTATCGTCTATTTTAGTTTTCATCTAGTATTTATTATCATTAGCAGATTCCCATTACATACCAGATACAATAATATTTCTAATTCTTTTAAAGATGGAATTGTCTTTGTACACGCACAAGCCTAGGGCAAATATAGGTAGTTCTGTCACCTTCAGAAATATCACTGACTTTTTTAATGATTATCCTCTCTAAATTTTTATGAGTATAACAACAACTTACTTTTGAGTATTCAAGTTTTCAAATATTAAACTGTCTAGTGTCTACATGAAAGTACTCTCAGCGAGTTAAAGGACAACCTGTATAAATCAATATTTTGAATTACTATACAAAATAAAATCTGTCTATTACTGTTACAATAATTTATTATTGCTTGTATCTTACTTTGTCATTTCAAGATGCTTTCGAATTATTACAAAAATATATCTCTCCATTACAGTCACAATAATATTATTGCTTTTAATTGCCTTATTGTTTCAAGTGCTCTTGAATTATTACAAAAAAGAATATGTTTCTATTACTGTTACAATAATATTATTATTCCTTGTATCTTGTTTTGTTATTTTGAGCTACTCTTGAATAAATGAAATGATTATTCTTGCAATCGGATATCACATCAAACGATTGGATTAAAAACCTCTTGAAACCGTCAATCTTAAATGTAGCTATACCAAGATTATATTATTGTGGTAACTCTATTATTCTCACATGTATTCTACCAATGAATTTTCTATTTACTACTAGTCTTTGATACTATTCTACTACCTTCGTCACTTATAAGGTACACTCGCCTCTATCCAACTAAAATGCATTTGAAATTAGTATTCAACACCAAGTATCGGTAATACTTCAAAGACCTTTCAAAGAACTTACACACATCAAGTAGTGTTTGAATTTACATGGTTTTCTCTCAATATTCAACAAAAGCCTACTCGTACTCGAAAAATAATAGAAAAATAGTAGTTTAATGGAAAAACAAAGACACTTAGAGAATAGTGGGAATGGGGAAGAAAATAAGACTCTAAAAGAGTTTTAGGAAAAACAGTAAGACGAAGAAAGACAAACAGTTAATGAGAAATAAATATTCATTCATTAATAGTAAATAGTATTCTTGAAACGTATTTCTGTTCAGGCCTACACCAAGCTGGAGGCTCTTTTGATGGTAATGTTAACCCCCAAGGTACAGGTTTGGAATACTGAATAATGAGCCTTTTTACGGAGTGTTTGAGTCATGCATTGGAGTGGAAAGATCATTGGATATGTTTGTTCATGGAGGGAAGAAGCAAATGATTATGGTTTCTATAGCCATTTGACTCTATTACTATTTCAAAAACATTATTTCTCAACCATTAGGCTAGGCGTACACTGGTTAGTCAAGACAAGACAAGATGACATTAGTCACGTTTAGTCACAGTAATTCACATAGCTGCTTATGAAGCAGCACACACCGATGCAATGACTAATCGGTGTGTGTTGCTTCATAAGCAACTATGTGAAGTACTATATCTAAACGTGACTAATCTCGTCTTGTCTTGTCTTGACAATGTACAGCCTTACTCTCTTTTCTGAAGGAACCAATCGAATAATATTGTTTTCGAGTGGTTTGGTGTTTCATTGCATATTTCACTGCGGAGGGACTATTTGACCACACTGCATAATTAGTTTGCCATGTACAGAGATGGTACAATAGCCTGGTCGTCTACTGGAACCATCTTTGTCAGAAAATGACCAATCATCCGAAATCTTAACATTGAAACAAATGGCCAGCTGTTCGGACATTGGACGCTTTCTGACAAAAACGGTTCCAGCGGACGACTAGGCCTAGATTGTACTGTGATAGTACAACCATAGACTAACCAAAATCTGTGGTACAACGTACAATCATTGTACAGTGGCTGCAATAGTGCCTCAATCCTATGATTATCTTTCTCTCTTCATTTTTCAATGAAATATTTTCTTTAATTTTATCCATTGAACCGTGAGTTATTGAAGAAGTGAATTGAAACCGCAATTCCAGTTGCTTCCAGTTGAATTTGATTGCAGAACTGATGTAATTGAGCCCAGATTCAGTTACAAATGCTAGAAAAAACGGTTGAAATGCATTATTGGCAAGTGCATCCCGTTCGCGCGCGCTATGCATTGTGGTTAACCAAGAAAATTGGCGCGAAATTTGAAATAATGAGCGATTCAAAGGATAGGCTACACAGAGGTAAGTATCGGTTTCAAATTAATGTAGGATAAGTTGGAAAATGAGAAACAAGAAGAAAGAAGGAGGAAGGAAAACCAGAATGGGAGGAAAAAGAAGAAGCAGGAGAAAGAAAGAAGGAAAGGAAAGGAGGAAAAGGAAAGAAGGGGGAAAAAGGAGGTGGAGGAGGGAGAGGAGGAAAATAGAGAGGAAAAATAGAAGGGGAGGGAGGAGGAAAAGAAGAAGAAGTAGTAAATGAAGAAGAAGACGAAAAAGAGAATGGAGAAGACAGGAAAAATAAGTGAAAAGTAGTAGAAAGCAGGAGAAAATATGAATGAAGGAGGAGGTAGTTGAAAATGAGTGGGAAAAAAGGAGGAGGAAAAGTATGGAGAACAAGAAGGAAAAACAGAGAAAAGAGTAGAATGTTAGAAGAATAAGACAGAAAGAATAAGTATAAAAATAATAGGTGTTTGGAGATGAAGAAAGAAAATGAGTGTGAGGAGGAGGAAAATAATAAGAAGAAATAAAAGGAGTAGGGGAAAAGAGGAAGAGGAAAGAAGGAGAAGAAATAGAAGGAAAACTGGTGGAAAGAAAAAAAGAAGCGCGGAAAAAGAAGGAATGAAGAAGACTGCGGAGAAAATGTGCACGATGGAGGAAAATAAGATGATGAAGAAAAGGAAAAAGGAAAAGAAGAAGAGGAAGAAGAGAAGAAAAATTGAAAAAGGAAAAAAGAGAAAAGAAAAAGAAGATGAAGACGAAGAAGGAGAAGAAGTCTGCAAAAAACTTATTGAAAGGCAGGTAGAAGCGAATTTCAATAGCAGAAGCTAGTGCAATTGAAAATAATGAGCAATTTGCTGTCGGCAAATTTATCGAAGGCGCCAATGAGAAAGAGAGAAAGAGATACAGGGAATACAGAGAGGGAGAGAGAGTAAGTGAGTGAAGAAATGAGCGATACAGGGAGAAATCGAATCAATATGAAACGATCAGAAGCAGAAAAATTGCAGATTCCGACCGACCTACCGGCAAAATTGATGGCAATTCTACAAAGCACGTGCTGCTGGAAAAAGGCCAGAAATAATGTAATAGTAATAGAAGTTCTTTGAGTCCAGTAGTGCTTCATTTTTTTGTGAACAATTGGCGGCTTTCGATGGATAATGCATGTATGGTTTGTAATGATTGTAATAATGGAGCAAGCGATTGCATGGAAAGGTCACCGCATGGCAAGGAAAGTGCAAATTATTGGAACTCACACAATAATGAAGCAGGCAGTATAGTAGCCAAGATTCATCATCGGATGTGTTATTGGAAGTTGTATTACAGTAGGAGTAGCACAGGAGATGTATTTGTAGCCCAGAAATGTATATTATCTATAGTCATGTCATAGACTAACTATACTCTATAGACTAACATACATAGACTAACTATATATGTTGTCTGTGGTCATGTATACTGTATAGGTATAAGTAACACAGAAAATGTATAGATTTTGTGATAGTGAGTACAAAATTAGTTGACATCCTGTGAAGTCTGGTCTTGATTCAAATATTTTGAAAATAATTCACCATTGTGGAACAGAAGAAGAAAAAGAGGAAAAAGAAGGAGGAGGAGAAGAAGAAGAAGAAGAAGAAGAAAAAGAAGAAAAAGAAAAATAGAGAAAAAAGAAGAACATGGCAAAAGAGGAAAACGTTGAAGAGGATGGTAAAGAAGAAAACGATAAGTAGAAGAAGGAGGAGAAGCAGGTGGAGGAGGAGGACGAGTTGTAACAGTAGGTGGTGGTGAAGGAGGAGGTGGGAGAGTGGGAGGAGGAGGAGGAGGAGGAGGAGGAGGAGGAGGAGGAGGAGGAGGAGGAGGAGGAGGAGGAGGAGGAGGAGGTGGGTTATAGTAGTAGAAAAGTTGCAAGCAGAGAAATGAATTTGTTTGATGAGGCTAATGTGAAGAGTTTTAATAAATTTTCTATACTTGATATTTACATTTTATATTACAAAAAATTATGAAGCAATATTATTAAGGACCCGAAAGGGTTCTTATATAGCAATCATACTGGTGTCCGTCCGTCCGCACGATAACTAACGAACAGAAGATCGTACACTTTTGAGAATATTGAGGGTTGAATTTAAAAAAGTTACAAGCAAAAAATAGGTACTGCATTTCAAATACATGTTACAGAGAAGTATAATGACATTGAACTACTAAAATTTCAACCTCACGTCCCAATGCCTATATGGCGCAGTTGGTAAAGGCTACGATCTCGTCTTTGAAGCCAGATTCAATTCCGAGATGCTGGTTCGAGTCCCATCCGGGGCAGATTTTTTTGCTAACAAATTTCAAGTTTTAATCAATTATCCATACATTTTTTTATTGTAATAAATTCATTATTGATGATTTGAAATTATTCATTATGTTTATTATTTATTACAATAGCCTATTCTAATTTTATGAAAGTAATCCAAATGTTGAAACGTTTCTCTCAATAATTGCAGAAAATAGCTACTATGTTTACTACTTGAGCAATTCTTGAAAGTACTGTCCTGTTTTTTTCTGTTAATATGTACACTATAATATCGGGTCCTTGGATACTCCGTTGTATCGGTTTATTTTTTAAACAAATATCCGCCAACATTTTAGTTTGAACGTAAATTTTCCCAAACATACGAGCCGATTTTAACTGTCTACTTCAAAAAACCCAAAAGACTTACATCATGCTTATCTAGACAACATCTATGACTCCAAATCCCACAGAAGCATATTCAACTACACATTACAACTGAACAAAAACCAAATCAAAAAACTTCTACACAACGTGGAATAAATTAGAATTGAACGGCACTGGGAGGGGCTAGGGTGGCTGGAATAATAATAGTATAATCTGTGCCTTAATAGCCTTTCAGCCTAGGCGAACACAGGTAGCATTATACTGTAGACGTAGACTACATTCATCTAACTGCTACCGGATTTTAGGCTACCATCCATTACATAGATCAAGATCTATGGCCTATCCCATCACTGAATTATATTTCACTTATGTGGTACCATGTCTCGAGTTCTATGCACTATGGTTACTATGACTATGTTGTGTTTCACTTCTTTGTATCAGTTTGGTCCAAGTATACATCCATTATACATTGTGTGTGTAGAGCGGGGGAAACCAGGGGGGGGGAGGTCTGTGGGGGCTGCATCCCCCTTTAGGTTTAGGTAATTCTTTATTTTAGATTCAAAGACTTAATTTAATACGTAATGAAAACACTAGGATGTAGTCAGAAATATCACTTAATTTAACTTTTCTAAGTAAGGAATAAATAATATAGAGAGCAAATTAAGCATCTCAGTTGTGAGAAAAGAATTTAAAGGTAAATGTAGGAATATAAAGAGCTAAATAGCTTGTCAATTTTCAGTAGCCATTTGCTTGTCAATACGCCAGTCTAGTGCATCTAATTATACCTGATACAGATAGTTTCATCTACATGTTTCGAATTCGCATAACAATGTCATTAAAAATTTACAAAAATGTTACATTGTACATATATTTGTGTTCAACAAAGCACATTCCTAATCTAAGCTTGTTTCAATGGAAATCAATTTAAATAGTTTTTATGTTATGTTCAAATTTATTAGCTTTATATAATGGATTTCATCAAATAATGATAATAGGTATATTTATACATTACATTTAATTTGGCGGATGACGAATAACATTCATTTAACATTTCTATTGTAACAGGTGATTTTCTGTTGAATTTTTTCCACATAAAAACAGTATATAACATGTAAAAAACATATTTTTAAGAAATCAGCAGAACATCACCCGTTACCATAGAAATGTTAAATGGAAGTTATTCGCCATCCGCGAAATTAAATGAATATTACTATACCTTTGACATTTATTTTCATATTTGGGTCCACTTGATCCCAAGTATACATTATCCTGGATACATTATCGAGTCCTTGAGTCCTATTTACTGATAGAAAATGTTACCGTGAATAGAGATGTACAAGTCATTAGTAAATGCATTAAGTTTACTGCATCCGGTCTTTTTGATGCATTCTTTTTTTTCACAACAAAAATCGTGATGTAGGCTACTTTGGCTATTCACGTTTTTATCCTTCTTTATTTTCCATTTTTATTTTCGTTACTTCTAACCCATTTAACCTTGCTAAAGCAGAGAGTCTGCCACCAGAATACTGAACTGTGGTTGGGTGTTTGTCATGTATTTCTTCTTATTCCATGTCTCTTCTTCTTATTTTCCTTCCTTTTCTTCTCCTCTATTATTCCTTTTCTTTTGTTAGTTTGTGGTCTCTGCGTAATTCCAGTAGTAATGACAGTGTCCGACCTCTAATGGATAATATTTTTATATTATTTTGAGGATGAATGATGGCCCACCCAGTCCTTTATTCATTATTTTTCATCATCTATTCATAATCTTCTCTTTCTTTTTCTCCTGATTTTTCTTAATTCTCCCTTCGTCCGACTCGTTCTCCTACTGCTTCTCTCCCTTATCTCCTTGTTGTTTTTCTTCTCATTATTCATCCTTCTCCTCCTCCTTCTCCTTCTTCTTCTTCACCTTCTTCTCCTTCTTCACCTTCTTCTCCTTCTTCTTCTCCTCCTTCTCCTCCTTCTCCTTCTCCTCCTTCCTCCTTCTCCTCCTTCTCCTTCTCCTCCTTCTCCTTCTCCTCCTTCTCCTCCTTCTCCTCCTTCTTCTTCTTTCTTCTCCCCTCCTCCTTCTTCTCCTCCTTCTCATCCTTCTCCACCTTCACTCCTTCTCCTTCTTCTCCTTCTTCTCCTTCTTCTTCTCCTTCTTCTTCTCCTTCTTCTTCTCCTCCTTCTTCTCCTTCTTCTTTTCCTCCTTCCCCTCCTCCTCCTTCTCCTATTTCTCCTCCCTTTCCTCTTTTCCTCCTTCTCCTCCTTCCTTCTTCTTCTATTCTTCCTTCATCACTCACCTACCTCTTCTCTTTACCTGCTTCTTCTCCTTGTCCTTCTCCTCCTTCTCCTCCTTCTCCTCTTTCTCCTCCATCACCACCTTCTCCTCCTTCTCCTTCTTCTCCTCCATCTCCAAGTGTTAATGGAAAGGATGTCCTTGGACATCCTTTCCCAAGAATGGACATTTAAATGTCCAAACTTCGCCGTTTCATGTAGATAAATCTCATTTATGTAAACATTATTAGATTGCATTTTACATTGTTGAAAATTATTAGTCACAATTCATAATACTACTAGAATTATATTACTTATACTTACAACTTTGTAATCTAGTATCTAAGCAGTTAAAATTATTGTTATCTACATGAATAAAGTAATCTTATCTTATCTTATCTTATCTCCTCCTTCTCCTCCAACTCCTTTCCCGCACACAGACGATATAGTCTCTGCGGACGGATTCTAATACTTATTTTATGTTCCAATATGTGTTGTAAAAAATTGTTATGATACTTGTATAGAAGAAATTGAATTCTTCTCTTCCTCCTCCTCCTTGGAACACGACTACGTTTGACATTGATATTCATTCAATATAATATTTAAAATATAAATAGAAAACTAAATACTATACTAAAACTATATATATTTTTTTGTCTTTTTTGGCCACATTGGACAACTTGAGTCAATCATGTCTTAAATTTCGAGGCAGCCTGGCTCTTCAATCAGCCCAATATCTCTTCATCCTCTCTGACCGCTTTCTTCTTCTGTCCTCGTCCGTGATTACTATCTCTTTGTATCTTTTGCAAATCAAATCTATGGGTTTGAAGTAAGTAATTGCTTTTGCTTTTGTCTTGTGTAGTTTCGACTTCTAAGCCTGTTTCTTGAAGATCTTTTTTAGTTCTTCGATGTACTTACCACACTTTCTCTTGTTCAAATTTCGCATCACAAGCTGTTTTAGAACTCGATTCTCGGGCATTCGTAGTATATGGTAAAACTATATTTATTTATCCAAATATTTATGTCTGAAAGACTTATCTTGAATTGTAGGTTCACCTTCTCATGAATTGTCTCTAAGTTTTGGTGTGTTGTTGGAACCCTATTGCAGGCTGCTGGGACGATTCAACGTGTGCTCGTATATCCTGCGAAGATTAGTGCTAGAATTCTTGAATGAGAAGGATAAAATGATGAATGAAATTGATAAATGAATGAACAAGATGAATCTTGATGCTATCCGGCGAGTTGGATTTGAAGAATGAATGGACGGATGAGTAGTGGGTGATCCGTGTTATCGGTTGTAGAGGCACGTTTCTTACTAGGTGAAAGAATCATGATAAAGGTGATGAGGAAAAAGGTGGAGAATAAGGAGGAGAAAGAAAGAAGGAGGAGGAGAAAAGGAGAAGGAGGAGGAGGAAAGGAGGAGAAGGAGGAGAAGGAGGAGAAGGAGGAAAAAGAGGAGAAGAAGGAGAAAGAGTAGAAAGAGAAGGGGGAGGAGAAGAAGGAGAAGAAGCAGGTGAAGAGGAGAGGTAGGTAATGAACGAAAAGAAGAAGGAGAGGAAGGAGGAGAAAGAGGAGAGGGAAGTGAAAGAGGAGAAGGAGGAGGAGGAGGAGGGAAAGGAGGAGGAAGAGAGAAAGGAGGAGAGAGGAGAGGAGGGGATAGGAGAGAAGGAGGAGGAGGAGGTGGAGGAGAAGGAGGAGGAGAAGGAGGAGGAGGAGGAGGAGGAGGACGAGGGAGGAAAGGAGGAGGAGGAAGAGGAGAGGGAAGAGAAGGAGGAAGAGGAGGAGAAGAATGAGAATGGAACGGAGGACAGTATGTCCCAACTTCAAACTCCATAAAAACAAATAATTATCCGAATGGTTCTCTCAGAGGAGAAATAATCGTTGACAAAAATTGTTTATTGAAATAGAATAGTAATCAATATTAAAGGTGTTGAAAAGCAGAGTCATAGCTCAAAGACGGCTCCTTTACTAGGCGATTGTTTGGAAGAGATGACAGGTTGTTTCAATTTGATCCCCTGTAAAGACAAGCAATACTAATGTCGGAAAATTTAGATTTTAAGGAAAAATTCAAGTAAAGGAGGCAAAATGAAGGCGAGGGATGAAAGAAGAGAGACAAAGTCGAGAAAATTTTTAGAAATTTGAGTAAAAGTGAACAAGACGAAGAGAAGGAGGAAGACGGAAACCGATGATGGTGTGAGAAAAGCTAAGAATGTAAGAAGGCTGGAAGAAGAAATGCAGAACCAAGTAAAAGGACTCAGGAAAATAAAAAATGGTGTGAACTTCCAAGATAAAGCCAGGAAACAATAAAAGAATTACGTGACTGGTCGTTAGCCGTCTGGGAATACAGAAGCTCAACACAAATTGGTTGGCTAAGTTGCTGCCACTGAAATAAAAATAAAATCACGACAAAATAAAAATTGTGTTCACGTGAAATTTCCGCTCCATTGGTCTCTGTTTATCTCATTAAAATTTTACTCCTTTCATCAAGATACTTAATTTTTGAGGCGCTTTAAATGGAAGCTAACGTTGAAAGGTAAGTGTAAAAAGTTGACGGAAACAAGAATAAAAACCTAATGGTTGGATTAACTTGAGGATGCGTTTTCAGAGCTAATTGGATTATAGCCTTTTATGAGTCACATCCTTTCACTGATTATAAAAACAGTGTCTGCACTCTTGCAGTCTGTGAAAACGGAAGGCCAATCAGAAGAAAATAAATGCTTGTGAACTAGAAAAAACCGAACACTCCAATAGAAAAAGATAGGTAATCACTATAAAAAAAAGAAGATAATAAGTGTTTGTGAGAAAAAAAATAGGGCCTGGAACAGAAGGCCAAACAGAAAAAAATGTTCTTGTGATAGTGAACTATACTAGACTTTATTCGAAAATTGAAGGCTTTCTCTAAATCCAAAAATAAAAATGTATGTGAAAAAATAGACGGGGCTTTTCTGAACGGAAGGCCATCAGAGAAAAATATGTGAATTGAATTGAATTTATTAAAACACAATTTTACATTTCTAGATAAGTAAAACAGAATACCCTTAAGAAAAGTCCTGTGCACAGGAATGAGTTGCAAAAACAAACGATAAAGAATTACGATACATAAAAAATGAAGTAAAATTACAATACCTACCAAGAAAAATATGAAAAACTAAAACGGAGAATGTACTTGTGAACTAGAAACAAACTGAGCATTTCAGTACAAAAATGGAATGCAATCTTTTTAGATAATAAAAAAATGAGTGTAAACGAGAAAAAAGACGGGGCCCAGAATGGTTCCTTGTGGAACGCCATGCAAACTTCCAATACTCAAGCCCAGATATGGGAAAACATTCATATTATGGCAGGACAACATTGTACACAAGGTTCGTTGTACTGGAGTTTTATTTTGGGTGGGGAGCAACAACCCGACAACATCCGAAATAATAATGAGAGAGTTGAGGATGCTCGCTCACCTCTGGTTTGATTTTGGAGCTTCCTGTCGCTATGCTTTTCCGGTGGCGCTTCCTGTCTGGAAGCAGTTTTTTCACTTTTTAAAATGTTGTTTTTTGTGATCCTCCAAGCAACGGAAGTGGCTTCTGTATTTGTAGGAGAGCATGCAGTTTTTCAGTTTGGTTATTGGATGAGGGAAAAAGTAAATTGAAAAATGATTAGTTGTGTTTTCAATTATTTCAATTATTTGTTTTATCTCATTGTTATCATAGTGTCAGATAACCGGTTAGCGATTCTTCCTTCTTTCAATATGGTCAAAAACATAATTTTTTTTCCAATCATTCTTTTTAAAAAATAGTGAAACATGACAGTGTCATTGGGGATCCTACTCTAATAATTTAAAAATACTACTTGACTGTGACTTCAAAAATCTGTTCCGCCATCTTGGATCCGCCATTATGAATGAATCTTTTCTTTGTGAATATATTCTACAATAATCTTCTCCCAATTATTCTACCTTATTCATCAGTAATTTTGAAAACAAATACCGCATACAGAAATTATTAAGGCTATAATATAAACAAATTTATAAGGTGACATTATAATCACAATTAGTTCGAAGCAGTTGAAAGTATATTATTGTTATTGTAACCCTAGAGCATTACTGTTAAAACAGCATAATATTCTATGAACAATAAAAGTTGCACCACTCATTTTGTTGCAACCAGAATACATCTCAAAATTCCCTTTTTTTATTTTATTTCCCTTTTTTCTATTTTTCTCCTCTTACCCCTCTCATTCACCTTTCACCCCTTACAACCCGATCCTAATCATTATTTATTTTTCCTTCTTATCTTCTATTCTGCTTTTCAATTCATTGTTGAGAATTGAGAATAAAAAATAAAATAGAAGAATTATAAGACGCAGGTAGGTAAGATACAATATGACGGCTCACACACAGGTGTCCAAATAAGAATGTGGGGAAGATTTTAAAAGAAAAATAGAGAGAGAAAAAGAAGAGAGTGAGAGAGAGAAAGCAAAGTCTGACAAATGTCCGAATAAAGAACTTGTAAATGCTTGTCAGATAGTTCCTTCACAATTTCCATTGTAAGGTTTGATATCATTGTTGAAAACAGTTCTCTCAATATACACTTGAGATAATATATCTAGATATATTCCTCAGAAAAGCATGAATACAATGAGATCAGCAGATTAGGGTTAAGGTGCAGGTAGGGATTTGGGGTAGGTCAGGTATATATGAAGTAAAAATCAAGCATTATAAGATGATAAACAGCAGTGATTGAGACCTCAGGTGAAGAAAAAGAAAGAGATTTAAATGAAGATGATGGACTAAAGTGCGTTGCATAATTGGTTTTTTGGTAGACCACTAAGCTTGATTCATGTATGAAGTTCCTATTTAATTTGTTTAGAACGAATAAAAACTTCGAGTATAATTTACACGTAAAAGGTGGTTCTGAAATCTCACCATTGTTGAGTTTCTCCAGTCACTTGATAATTATTGAAATTTAATAAATTGAGAACATCATCTTCATTTGAAATGTTGAATCTTACACCTAATCAATCGATTACTTATAACAGGTGATAATTTATAAACAATTTATTATACTTTATAAATAATTTTTTATCAAATTTCAAGAGACATGATAGCTCTCAAATTTCAGATGACGAATATATATTTGATAATTTCAATCATTAAACTATTTTTCAAATTAATCATTATTTTTTATTAATCAGTTAAGTTGTGCAAAGCTATATCGATGAGTTGCTTACACCTAAACTTAATAATAGTTTGAATAATGGGAAATTAAAAAAACTTAGATAACAATCAACAATATGAGAAAAAAAGGTGAAGACCAAGAGTTGGTATTGCTTCATTTGAAAAAATTACATATTCTCAAAGTTTCAAGGGTTCATTTGTTATTTATTTTTAAAATTAATTTCATTCGAAGTTCTACTTAGTTGGCATTGTATTAAAATCTTCTGAAGCAAAGGACTGAAGAAGCTCAACAGCCTATAGTAAAAGAAATACAATGCAAAAAAATTCATCCCTACTTTACATCAAGTTCCTATACTATCTACCAATTCACCCCCTGGGTATTGAAAATTTTTTCACTTCAATCCTTTCTTTAGAAAGCAATAGAGTTCAAAATTATATGGAGCACCTTAATCCTTTGTTTATCTTCTTATTATTTTTATTTAACTAACAAGCATTGGCTGTTTTTTCATCGAAACCTTTAGAAATATACAAAGCATCTACCCTGGCCCAAATAAGCCTGCAGGTTGTACTGGTTGTATGTTGTATCTTCTAACACAGGTGGTAGGCACATGGGAAGAAATCAACACTGATGGTTCAATTTGCCAATTCAAGCTGGAAATTTTATTATGATAGTACAGTACTTTAATAAAGCGCTCGTGATAAAGGAAAATGGAAGTAAGTTTGAATGATAGTGAAGATAATGAACAGAAAGATAAAGGAGGAGAAGAAAGAGAAGAAGAGAATCGAGGGAGCAAAAAATAAAGCGGGGAAGAGATAGAAAGAATGTAATTAGAATAAGAAGAAGAAGAAGAAGAAGAAGAAGAAGAAGAAGAAGAAGAAGAAGAAGAAGAAGAAGAAGAAGAAGAAGAAGAAGAAGAAGAAGAAGAAGAAGAAGAAGAAGAAGAAGAAGAAAAAAAGAAAAAGAGGAAGAAGAAGAAGAATAAGAAGAAGAAGAATAAGAAAAGGAAGAGCGAGAAAATATTGTGGAGGAGGAAGAGAAGAAGAAAGATGAATAACTGAAGGTGAAGAAAGAAGTGGGGGAAGAAGAAGACAGGAGAAGGGTAAGAGGTGAAAGAAGAAAGAAAAGAAGGTAGGAGGAGAGAAAAGGAGGAAAAAGTAGACAGAAGGTGAAAAAGGAGGCGGGGAAGAAGAAAAAGGAGAAGAACAGGAATAGAAGAAGAATATGTAGTAGTGAAAAAGTAATTGATCAGAAAAGGAATAAATCCAGAAAAAAAATAAAAAATTAGAATACTGGAAGTGAATAAGTAGAAAAAGGAGGAGATGATGAAGGGAAGCGAAGTGAGAAGAGTAGAAGAAGCAGTGAGTATGAAGAATAAGTAAGAGAAAAAGAAGATGAAGAGAATTGAAAAAGACATGAGAAGGAGAGGTAAGCAAAAAAAGTAGATCAAACGTACATTATAGAGGTTTTGGGGTCCCAATTTATTTTTCTTTTTTTTTCTTCTGATTTTTTCTCTTTTTCGGTTCATAGGTTGTCTGGAAGGTGCTTCATTCAAACGGTTGAGATGTTGAGATGCTTACTGAACATAATAGAGACCAGCCTTTGAAATTCTGAATAATAGCTGGGATAAGGTGCACTATTGGGACCCCATTCTATTTAAAGTTTTTTATCTTCATCTTGATTCCTTAGAAGTTTTATTTATTTTCTTCTAATCTCCTTTCTCCTCTTTTTTTCTATAACGTCTCCTTCTTTTCCTCCTTCTCCTCCTCTGCCTCCTTCTCCTCCTCCTCTCCTCCTTCTCCTTCTCCTCCAGCCTCCTCCTCCTCCTGCTCCTCCTCCTTCCCCTCTAATCCTTCTCCTCCTCCTCCTCCTCCTCCTCCTCCTCATCCTCCTCCTCCTCCTCCTCCTCTCTTCCTCCTCCTCCCTCCTCCTCCTCCTCCTCGTCCTCTCCCTCCTCCTCCTCCTCCTCCTCCTCCCAATCCTTCTCCTCCTCTTCCTCTTCCTTCTCCTCCACCTCGTCCTCCTCCTCTCCACTCTAAAGGATACAATAGGATACATACTTCCACAGAGAACAGATTATTAATAGTAACACTTTGTAATACTAGAGAGTATTGCTTATCTATGATACTTCTCTTCAAACCAAAGCTACTTATTCAGATTTTGTTATAGAAGAACTGTTAAATAATATCTAACTTGTAAAAAATTCAATTTCCCACGAAAATGCATCCTTCCCAAAATTTTATACGTTTCATAGTGAAAAAAAAAACTGAGAAAACTACAAACTTTGGTGTTCGGGCTCCTCTGGAATCTGAAAGAAAAAGCTGAACTGTATTAGGAAAGATACCATTCGCGACATCTAGCGTTGTAGGGTGTAACTAATAGGTACTTGAAATGAATATTGTTCATCTCCTCAGTATTATGAGTTGATCGTTGTTTAATCAAAACAATTTTGAAAATAAGATTTGCAGGAAATGAAACGCTTATTAGCTTCGATAGAATTATTTCTTGAGTATTCTGAAGACTTATTCACACTGTCAGAGAGTAAAATGGAGAAATGTAACCTGGTTCACAGAGCTGAGCTTTGATTGATTCTGTAAATTGGAGCTAAAACACTCAAAGAAACAAAAAAATTAGATTCCACAAAAATCATAGGAATTCCCATTCTACACAAGTTTTGTTCAGTGATATTTTTCGATAAAACAAACGATAAGTTTTCAAATGCAAGGAATCTGGTGCCATGTAGAGCTGCGCGCTAGTAACATTTTCATCCGGTAGATGGTAGCAGCATTCATTTTTCGAACAAAATCCAGAAACTGGGAATACTGATTCGAGTGTCAATTTTCTGCTAGTTTTTGGCTAAATATCTCCTAAACGGTGGATTGCAGATTGCAATCGAATTTTGTTGTTGTTTTTAGGGGACTATATTGTCCATAATATTGTTCTTTCATGAATTATAATTGAAGGTTTAAACAAGAATAGAATGTTTGGGATATTAGCTAACGTACATTTGATTATTATAAACGGTATAAATTTAAATGTATACTTATTGAAACTTAAATTTATATTAATATATAAACGGTATAAATACCTATTAGTATAGGTACAAAATGTTGTAGGCACTTTTCAAAAATCATTGCTACAGTTCAGTTGAAGATGAATACATTGTCCATAATACATGGACAAAATTTTCCACAATATTTTATAAAAAGTAATTCCTTTATAAATTATTAGAAGGTATTGGAACTATGTATAGGTGTATAGCTTAAAATATTTTAAGCTAATATTTTCAACACTGGAGTGTTTTGAGGGTATGGAACCCCCTCACCTAAGTGATTGCCCCCACCAAAGCGATTGCCCCGCCCCCTTGGATCCGCCACTGACTCAGAAAAACTCAAACATAGATACTACATAGATAGTCACCTACAAAAAATAGCATACATCTCACGAACAGTGCATTAAAAACGCATTACATTATTTACCTTCATTTTAAATAGCATACAAAGCCGCAAAGAAGGCAGCTTAAAGTGTTTTGACTACATTTTAATTAATGGTTCAAGTCAGACTGTACCTATTCAAAACGCACACGAGACACGTCAAAATAGATAAAGCTCATTAATTACATTCTCAAACTGACAATAGACATCACCTCTATCGTCGAAGTGAATGGACCGTGTGCCTTGGTAGGTATTTATGATTTTTTCAACTTTTTTTGTAACCGTCCCACATATGTCTGGTTCACAAAGTAACACTGATTATACAATGCATTAGCATAATAACAGCAATTGAACTTAATTGAAGGTGTGTATTATTATCGGTCCGGGGCTAGAGAGCGGGAAATTTGAATGTTTATTTTGTGGCATGATTAATCACGCTTTCAAGTCAGGCGTCTTTAGTTGAAGTTGAAGTACTGGAGCAATCCACAACTGCCAACTGATCAATGGGGGCTGTTTGGATTTTCTCAAACCTCTGAATGAGAAGTGGAATGAAGACAGAAGATGGGAAGAAGTGAGAGGAAGAGAACCAGAAAAGTTGAAGAAGTATGAAGAGATGAGGAGAGTCGTAGTTGGAGTAGAAGGAGGAGGAGGAAGAAGGTGAGGAGAAGAAGGATGAGGAGGAAGAGGTGGAGGAGGAGGAGGAGGAAGAGGTGGAGGAGGGAGAGGTGGAGGAGGAGGAGGAGGAAGAGGAAGAGGTGGAGGAGGAGAGGTGGTGGAGGTGAAGGGAAAAGAGGAGGAGGAATAGGAGAAGGAGGAGACTAAGGAGGAGGAAAAGGAGGAGGAAAAGGAGGAGGAAGAGGAGGAGGAAGAGAAGGAGGAAGAGGAGGAGGAAGCAGGAGGAGGAGGAGGAAGAGAAACATGTTGCCATTCACTCATTTGCCAAACTCATTTTGAGTGAAACAACATCAAGAATAACTTTTCTTAGGCAGCTCGTACACCGGAGTAATAAGCAATAGGCAATTAGCAACATTTGGATCATATGATCGTCTACTCTATAGAAACAAATAGTCCAATGCACACCTAAATCAGCTGTTTCAGTGTACATTGGAGTATTTGTTTGTATAGAGTAGATGACCATATGATTTTTGTGTTGCCTGTTGTTGCCTATTGCTTATTGCTCTGGTGTACGAGCCTACTTAGGCAGCTCGTACACCGGAGCAATAAGCAATAGGCAATAAGCAACATTTGTATCATATGATAGTCTACTCTATAGAAACAAATAGTCCAATGCACACTTAAAGCAGCTGTTTCAGTGTGCATTGAACTATTGGTTTGTATAGAGTAAACAATCATATGATCCATATGTTGCTAGTTGCCTATTGCTTATTGCTCCGGTGTACGAGCTGCCTAAGTGGGCTCGTACACCAGAGCAATAAGCAATAGGCAACAGGCAACACAAGAATCATATGGTCATAAGTAGCGGAAGTACTGACCCCAGTAACTTTCCGTCTCTACTTTCAATGAAGTGAAAACAGACAGGCTTGTTTTTACTGGCCGCCAGTGATTACTTTCCGTTTGAGTGAAAAGTGCCCCTTTAGACGGGGAAGTAAGCGGTAAGTTGAAGAGGCAAGTACTGTAGCCAGTAACTTTCCGTCTCGTGGTTAAGTGGTAGAGTGGACATCATTGTCCAAACTTCGCCACGTCAGTAAAATAAAGAAGTCATTCTATTCTATTCTATTCTATTCTATCTCATTCTGTTCTGTTCTATCTCTATTCTATTCATTCATTCTATTCTATTCTGTTCTCTATTCTATTCTATTCATTCTGTTCTGTTCTATTCTATTCTATTCTATTCTATTCTATTCTATTCTATCTATTCATTCTATTCTATTCTATTCTATTCATTCTTCTATTCTATTCTGTTCATTCTATTCTATTCTATTCTCTATTCTATTCTAATTCTCATTCTATCCCTTTCTCCATTTATCGCCAAACATTTTTGTTAATCGTTTTTTTTTTTATCGTTTTTTTTTTTTTTTGTTTTTTTTTGTGGTTCCACTCGCCAAATTGCACAATTATTTGTACCGATCACCCGATGAGAGTCTTGAATGTTTGTTTCTTAACCACATGATTGCTTAGCAACCGCTCTAAAGAGTGACCACTGATATTACTTCGCCGTTTCATGTAGAAAATCTCACTTATGTTAACATTATTAGATTGCATTTTACATTCTTGAAAATTATTAGTTACAATTCATAAAATTACTAGAATTATTTTACTTATACTTACAACTTTTGTAATCTAGTATCTAAGCAGTTATAATTATTGTTATCTACATGAATAAAGTAATCTTATCTTATCTTATCTTATCCCCCGTCTTTAATCCGATTTACTGACAGTCTCATATTTTTGAAATCGGTTCTAGTTACGGTGTGTGGAGAAATCAAATGTGGGGTTCTCCTTGCAAAACACCTCAACTTAAACAACCGAAAGATTGGTCTCTTCCAATTCAACTTTAACACGCAATCAGTCGAATCAGTTCATCTTTCATCGCAACAACACATCCAATAAAAACAAGTCTTTAAATTGAATAGTCTACCTGATTTTCGACCAACTGAAGCCGAAACTTGTTCTCAATTATTGAACAACGACTACTTAGACAACGATTAGGCTGACGATAGGAAATTACACGCCTTGAAACTTTAAACAGAACGGCTACAGGTCTTTTGAACACGCCCGAAATCTACTGATAATTGGAGGGCTGTGCAGTATTCTACGTGGGTGGTCCAAATCAGAACAAGATTCTATGTAATTCTGTTGTTTTCAGTGGCGTAGCCAGGGGGGGGCCTAGGGGCCCAGGCCCCCCCCCCCCAAATTGACGAAATTTAATTATAATAGTAAATGATTGTTTCTCCTAATAGAGTTATGTTTTCAGCTATCTCAAAGACCTTAAAGTAGTCAAACAGGGTTAAATACCTGTCAAATATTAAAATTCCTCTCTTATGTGTCCACCGGACAACACCCCAGACCCCCGGTGTTGGTCAATACGCCACTGGTTGTTTTTCAGCTTATTATAATATGTGATATTTGAGTACGGTAGTTTTAAAAACATATTATCAAAGACAAAGTTTATATTTAGAACTGTTAGAAACAAATTAAAACAGAAAACCCTTTGAACATTGAAAGAAGCTGTAATGAGGTAATTATCTATGTGGGGTTGCACCAAGTGAGATCAATTTTGATCACGTATCAGTGATAAAAGAATGTGATCAACTGATTCGAAGTAGTTGATCCAGGTTGAAGCAACCCGACATTAATGATTTATCCACGGTTACTAGAATACTAGTGTTACTGTATTCTAGCAAAGACGATAGGAAACTATTAAGTATTCTAATAAAGGAAACTAAGTATTCTAATTGTCTTTGATTCTAGCAACTGTAGATTTATGCGTTTATCATAGTCAATCCCAGTACCTTGAACAATGAAGGAGTTAAATAATGTTACAGAGCGTGCCATCCAAATTGGCGTCTAGGGGAGGCTGTGCGAGAGAGATGGATAATCTCTCCCACCACGCTTCCCCTCCAGCCTCTAAGACTAGTACAGTCAGTGAAGCAACAACATCATAGTACTGCTAGGTAAACGAAGCGAATATGAATATTTTTTATAAAGCTGAGTTTGCCAGCTGAATGAACTTTTGAAATTTACTGTACCGGGAGTCAGCAGGCACTGTAGTGGGAGAAAGCGATCAACGCGCATGCTCCAGTGAGACGCCAATTTGGATGGCACGCTCTGTACGTTGATATTGATGACAAAATAATAATTGTGAGGTTAGAAAATTCATGAAGCGTACACGAGTAACAAACAAACATTCAGGTGTTGTATATTTTTCTCAATACGATGACTCACAAACATTTCAACCAGTAGGTTATTAGCCCGTTGAGGAGGGGTCTTCAATACCACACGGGTCTGCTGGACCATTTTGAGCGGACCACACACGAAGCTTGCGAGGGAGTCAGAGGCCGAACCAAAGGTGGTTGCGGGGAGTGATTTATCTCAATGGATCGCTGGATTTGAATTAGGCTGTTCTGACAACTCTACACACCTTCAAACTAGGCTGCGTTTCATTAATTTCTTTCAACGCTATTCAAGTGTTATGGTAAAGCGGGGGTCAACCCGCCTCTTAAAAATAATAATAATAATAATATACTCTACTATCACTATGTATAGTTGGATTTGCTCTAGTATTGCGCTATTGACGACTATACTCATTATTTTATATTTATTTTTTCTTGTTGATAATTTTCTTCTTCATCTTCTTCTTCTTCTTCTTCTTCTTCTTCTTCTTCTTCTTCTTCTTCTTCTTCTTCTTCTTCTTCTTCTTCTTCTTCTTCTTCTTCTTCTTCTTCTTCTTCTTCTTCTTCTTCTTCTTCTTCTTCTTCTTCTTCTTCTTCTTCTAAATAAATAAAATAAATGAATAAATAATTTATTTTCCAATCAAAACAAAACAATATAAAAACAGTATCAAAAATACAATGCAGTTTGGAAAAATAAATTGATATAATTATAATAATTGCCACCCCTGAGACAATGCTGTGCGGGGTCAAAACTTAGAGTCGTAGCTCTCATTCTTCTTTTTCTTCTTCTTCTTCTTCTTCTTCTTCTTCTTCTTCTTCTTCTTCTTCTTCTTCTTCTTCTTCTTCTTCTTCTTCTTCTTCTTCTTCTTCTTCTTCTTCTTCTTCTTCGTAGGGTTGTATAGTACAGTAGAGAGGACCTCTTGTCATAAACTCTACTCTTCTTAATGACAATCAATAATTAATCAATCAATCAAAATCTTTTCTCAACTCTTCTACCACTTATCTTCTTCTTCTACTTCTTCATCTTCTTTCTCCACCTCCTGCACCATCTTCTCCTCCTCCTCCTTTTCCGCCTCTTCCTTCTTCTTCTCCTTCTCCTTCTCCTCCTCCTCCTTCTCCTCCTCCTCCTCCTCGCAAAAAAACCTTATGTACAGGCCTACATTGTAGGTTTTTTGACCAAAAATATGAATCTAGTTAACGATGTGGTAGCCTAATAATACATGAGCCTAAAGTCTAATTTACTAGCCATTGTGACAGATTGAGATTGTCTCAATGAGTAGAGTTTTCTTCATCAGAAATATTCAAACTACATTAATTGGATTAATATATTGATTAAACAATCCAAAAGCCGCAAGGACAAACGCCTGAAAACAATCTAGGAATAAAACACTAAAAGATAATTATTGTCAATTCCACTATTTTATTATTAACAGCACTGGACCGCGGTTTCATGGCTACACCAGTCACCTGTACTGTAAATTATAAAATAGTGGAATTGACAATATCTTTTAGTGTTTTATTTCATCATGGAGTTCCACAACATTGATAAGATTTGTACAAATAAGTTAACAATCTAGCAAGCAGGATAGGACTCGGAGGAAAAGCCAAGAAAATTTGAGCTTGGTTTATATTCTTGGAAAATTCCTAATAAAACAAATGTAGAGTATTTAAGAGTCAATGGTCACTAATGTAAGCTTTACTGATGATCATTCATTTCTAAGCGTTTATTCTGAGTTCTGAATAAAAATCACTAAATTAAATTATAAGAATCACTACTAATATATTATTATGACAAGCATTTGAAGTTTTTTCTCATTTCTACAGAGATAAACGACTAAAATAAAAAATAATAAAAAATGCCTTTCAATAGCCACAAAATTAAAACATTACAAAATGGTCACAATGCCTCAAATAACGTATGCAAGTGAAACCACATTCAGAACAACAAACAATACCACAATAGACAAGTTACTAAAATTGGAAAGGAAATTGGTCAGAACGTGTATCAACAAAAGTTACCAAAAAGATGGAGTTTGGAGAATAGCTACCAATGAAGCAGTCTATAAAGAAATAGAACCAGTCACAAGTGTAATAAAAAAGAAACGGATATCTTTTTTGGCCATTTAATACGGACATCACAAAATAGAACCAGCAGGAAAATCATTGAAAAGTTATGGAATACTAAATGCGGTATTGGATGGATCACGGAAATTAGGGAGGATATGCAAGAACTACACATTACAATACAGGATTTGAAAGACAAAACACATGCACTCAAAATACTTAAAGACAAACACAGTATCTTACCTGTAAAAGTAAATAAACAGAGAGTGGGAAGGGTGATTTCGGAGGAGAGGAGGGCACGATCTGAGAGAATGAAGGCATACTGGGTCATCAAAAAGAAAAAAAAAAGGAAAAGAAACCGATCTTGTATTGACTAAAGTGGTCCAATGTTGGCCATAAAAGACAAAAAAAAACGACTAAAATAATATACTGTATAAAAAGAAAATATTTTTGGTACATGAAATAATATTATCCAATATCTAAGCTAATCTTAATTAATGATGGAAAGTCATAAATCAATCATTTAGATTATGTTACTCTTATAAATTCTTAATTATTGATAATTACAATTGTTTTCTTATTCATAAATATTTTACCAAATAAGTTTTTAACTGAAAATCTGATACTATCCTTATATTTTCAACTACCTATAACTCACCTATTTATTACAAACAAATAATTTTTATATTCAAAAATGTTAAAAAATGTTTTTTGATTATTACTTTATTATTATATCATTTTTTTTAGAATAATACCAAAATCCTTTGTGATTTATACTGAGGTGTCCAAAGTTTTCTAACTTTTATGAAATGTATCTTATGAGTAAATGTAGTATTTATATGCATTTTTTACAGTGAATTAAATTTCTATTCTAAGTTCATGACTTATCTCAATTATTATTCAAAAACCAAATATCTGAATCTTTTTTAAAGTTGTTGATATACACGCAATTTTTCAAACAATTTAATGAAATGAAAAAAGCTTCAAACTGCTTGAAAATCTTTAGAAGTTTTGTGAAATCTTTAAGAAGAATCATAGCAACTCCTTGGTCATCCCAAAGTTTGGCAATCTTGGACAAGATTTGACGCAATTGATATATTTCGTCACCTCTCATCATCACCCCTCTCATTACCCACGCACAAGCCTAGAGCTCATGTGGGCATCACACTCAAAATAAATTCTGTTTTATTGTTATTTGATTTTTATACAATTGGATTTTTTATAAATAGCAAACTGTATATGTTCTAATACTATCAAATTCTATTATTTCTCTATGCTGCATTATATTATTATTTTATATCAAGCATAAAAAATAAAATGTTTGCAACCGTGATACAATTATAATATACAAGTATATCAATGAATACAAGCTCGTAAAAGTTATTGAAACATTTATGAAATCAATAAAAACCTTGCACAATATTTTATGAATCTTTTAAAGTTGTTAAAAGTATTGTCATATTGCTCTCTATTCCTTCAAACTACACTGCTTACTGCATCAAATTCCAATCAAAATTGGATAATACTTTTAAAAGCTTTCAAACCCTAGTCGAATAGGATTGATCAATATTATATAAGATCATTTGATGACAAATTTTTCCCCGTGAAATCGTTTTCAAATATAACTGACAATTGAACCAATTAAAACCATTGAAACAAATACATGTGTATCACTGTACTGCAACATATTAATTTATTTTATACTGTTTGTAGTTCCCTGCTTCTCAAATAATTCAATAAAGGGCCTTCTTGAAAAATTTTAGAAATCAAAACAGAAAACAGGCGAACACTCACAAATACTTGTTGATTTATTTCATACAAAGCCGTTCTATTGATGTCTAAGGCTAGGCGTACACCGGTTAGTCAAGACAAGACAAGACGAGATTAGTCACGTTTAGTCACAGTAATTCACATAGATACTTATGAAGCAGCACACACCGATGCAATGACTAATTGGTGTGTGTTGCTTCATAAGCATCTATGTGAAGTACTGCAGGGGTGCCCACAGGGGGGGGTCATGACGCAGACTGCGTCATTGAAAATCTAGGGGGGGGCTCACTAGATAGAATGCACTCTGGAGGAATTTCGAAAAAAGGAAATTAGTTCAAATCAGTGAGTATAGAAGAAGAATAAATATATATATTATAAATATAGAATAGAAGAAGAATTCTATTCTCTCTGCTTCAAGTCTACAATGCTGTTCAGTTGACCAACAGCTCTGCTTATCTTATAGTAGAAATATTCGTATTTCAAAATTTTGTTTGCAAATAATTAAATGGAGACAGTCCACAGTCTAGACGCAGACACTGTTCAAACAAAGATCGTGAACATGTTCAGTAGAATAACTTGATAAAGTCTCTATTTCTATCACTGTGCAAACATTGGAGGAAAGAAATAATTTTCCCCATTGAATTCCTTGGCAATTAAGAAAATAGTGGTAGTGAGAGTTGAGTAAATATCGAAAATTTATTGAATTTATTGCAGTATTTTATTTAGTTCCTCTCGGATCGTTGACCGAGGTGCGTGTCCGGTAAATTTGTTGTGTGAACAGTGAGTTCGTGAGTTTTATTTCTCAGTATTCCTACCGATCAAGTGATACCGTGATTTGTGATAATGTTGATGATAACGGATAACCAAGCAACTAATAAAAATTTTTAGCCACGGTCCATGAAAGCCTGTAGAAGTCATCAAATCCAAGGTTTTTAAGAAGTATACTGTATACATCATATTTTGGAGTGTAGTCTCAATGTCTTTATTTTATCGTATTGATGTTTACTCCCTTGGCATCTGAATATCCTTGCTAAATACTCTTACCTATATATTGAAGCACTAGAACCATTTACGGTTCAAAAGATCAAACAAGATCAAAAGAAAAAGCAATCTACAAAAAGCATGATAACGACTTGATTATTTTTCAACTTTAACTACCTACTTCTCAGGTAAATTCAGACATTAGTGAGATGAGCGAGTGCGAATCTAATACCGTAAATTCCTAGTAGGCAATCAGCAATATTATTCAAGATGTAGCCCAGTAAAATATTACATTTTACCTTGCATGAAATGGGATAGTAGGTTTCTTTTCCAAATAATTTTTTTGATTGTCCTGGGATGATCAATCTAAGTTTTCGACCTCGGCAAACTTCCGGATCAGCTCCAAAGCATGAAAAATTTTGCGGCTCCGCGCCGGTCCAAGATAACATGTAGAATTTTTTGGGTTTTTAACCAAAAATTTCAAGTTTAAAAATCGTTTTCTGGAGTTCCGTCGACTCTAAAATTCTCTTGAGTCGCGGGCCCTGCGGGCCCGTTTTTCTCCACTGCAAACATGTTGATTATGAGAAGACAAAAATCTAGAGGTGATAATATATAAGTTATATCACAGATAAGGGACATCCCTTATCTGTGGTTATATGTTGACGTTGAAAATTTATACCCTGACAATGTGTATTATTAGTAGCAATAGAAGCAATTGTAGTTGTACGCGAGGGTATAGAATTTTCTATTCATTAATTAATCTTTTTATAGAGCTAGATCATCAAACATATAAAGCCTAGTTTTGAAATTTTCTAGAAGCTCATGAACTGGGCTGACACAGGAGGCTAGATAGACTTTTATTTATTATTAACAAAATTAATTATAACAAAGCCCTGGCTCGGAACGTTCTCTCTAGTCACAACTACTTCTGAGAATTGATGTTAAAACTCTCATTACATTGATAAGAAGGAGTGATAATACTGCTTTGTAGAGTAAGGTGTTAAGTCTCAATAGTCCATCTGGATGCATTGAGAATGGAAACCAACTTATGGATTCGAAATAATAATATGTTAATAATGTCATGGTATTCAACATTTATGGATGGAGGTTTTTACCAGGACCCTCTTATATATGTTTGGGATCCTAGTTCTTCAACTAACCTACGAGCATCAGGACAGAGACAAAAGGAAGGAACGCCATCTAAACTTGAATTGAAGAGGTCTTTAATATTAGTGAGTCCCTGCTCATTGGTCTATCTTTTCATGATGGTCAAGAAGACAATAATATTGTAACTGTGATTAGAATATTTTAGGTGCTATGACCTAAATTTTAACCATCAATAATACTGGACTATAAATAAATTTGAACTATAAATTGGTTAATAATATTTACAGCAAAAATTTGTTTTAGTTTCATTTATATTGACGCTGCTCATGTTGTATTGTACAATGCTGAATGAATATTTTTGATTTGAGAATAATAATATTGTATGGATATTTCGAAAATTTTGGATGACACATAGGATAGCACAGAACTACTGATTTTAAACCTTGAAAACTATTTTTTTAAGAAGCTTATTGTACCTCAAACAAATAGTGCAATGATTCAATGACAAAAATTATTTCCAGTTTGTCTTCAAACCAAAAACCCCTTCCAGAAGCGAGAAGGAAATCCTGGATGTACCACTGCTCTATATATTGGCGCCAAATCCACGGCTCGCATGTACCAAAACAAAATGAAATTTTAATTAAACTAAATCGATTTTTAAATAAAAAAATCTAAATTAAAAAAAAAATTAAATAAAAAACCTGCTCGGACCGGCCATTGCAGGCTTCAATGACTGGACTAATATACAATAGTTTAGTTCACCTACAGCTTCGAAATCTTACTCTCCTACATTCCTTTGGTCTCAGACCCACCTTGAAAAATCCTGGATAAATGCCCCAATTTTAATATATCTTCTCAAGTATAAATTTTCTTGTTGTGTCTTGATACTTGGACAATATTGAGTTGAAGCTAGAGATATATTTTAAGGGAAACATTTATCTGATAGATCAATATTATTAATACTATTTTCCAAATAAAAAAGAATAAATTTTCATTAAGATTCCCGACTTTAAAAGATCATAATATGCTCTTTGACAATTATATTTCAAAAAATTCCCAGGGGAGGACCCTGACTCCATCTATTTAGGTATTCCATCATCTCTAAGCTTTAGAAACAAAATATGGTGTGCCTATTTTTCTGGGGGTTTGTTAAATTCAGGGGGGGGGGGGTGCGTCATGAGGCTTAGGGGGGGTGGGCACCACTGAGTACTGTGACTAAACTTGACTTACCTTGTCTTGTCTTGACTAACCTGTGTACGCCTAGCCTAATGTGTGACCTCCTTTTGCTGTTTTATAGGACCTCAAAAATTCTAAGAAACCAGCCCCAACCTTATACACTGAATTCCCTATGGCAATGTTTATGTAGATTCTTATGTCTTGTGTGTGTGTATGCTTTTTCTTGTCTCACAGGACCTCTAAAATATAATGATCAAGGCCCCAGAGAAATATCTTACACAATCTTCTAATGGCAATCTTTTTATGTCAATTCTTTATGGCAATAAAGTTTGATGCACATTTATTGTCATTTCTTTTGTTTGTTATAGGCTATACATTTTTAATTTTGATGTCTAGTATGAGGTCTCATTCCTGTTTTACAGGTCCTCTAAAATTCTATGAAACAGGCCCCAGAAAAAATTATTCTCACTATTCTTACACATAACTGTCTATGCTGGCAATAGATTTTGATACCTTACACATTTTTCTTCAAACACTAATTGTTATAGTTGAAATTCCTTTTAATTGTGTTCTGTTTAGGCTGTTGTGACGTCATCATTAATGAAGAAAGCGACGGTTTGACAGTGCTGTTGGATTGTTGGACGGATTTGACGCACATCAAGATGGCGAAAAGTAACAGAAGAAGTTGGAGAGAGACAACCAGCAAAGTTGTGAGGATGCCTGTGCTCAGTTCATGGCTCAGCCATTCTTGGAGATGCGTGAGACATCCCTAAAAATTGAAAAAATACATTGTAAAATAGAATAGAAGTATAGAATAAATGGAATAGAATAGAAGTATAGAATAAAATTATAGTAGAACTCCAATCAATCAATTAGAAATAATCAAGTAGAAATAACTTGATTTTCACCTACATAGTGTGACAATCGTTTCATATATCCTGGTGTAGGACGCATCATCAGACTTAGTAATATTATATGACATGGTTTTGGACTATTTTTGTAAATTGAAACTGGTACAGTTTTGGGCTTAAGCCTGTTGAACTCTCCTTTGTAAATATTTGAATAGATGAAGAGATTAAAGTGGACATAAAGAAAGTATTAAATTAATTGTAAATCATCTTTTCAAAGAATAAAAGTAAATTACAGGTACAGTGGAATTCCAATCAATAAATTTATTATTTGATAGATAACAAACACAATAAATTTTTTTTGAAGTTAAAATTGGTAATGTAGTATATGATATGACATGCTTTTGGACTATTTGTGTAAATTGAAACAGATAAAATTTTGGACATAAGCCTCTCCTTCTGTAGATGATTGAGAGGAGATTATTTTTTCTTATTAGTAAATTCTATTGCTATCTAGACTTGAGACTAATAAGCAAATTTTATTCAAACCTATCATACCAATCATATATAATATAAAATACTGTGATCCTCTCATTAGAATCTCTTACTGCTATTAATAATATTATGTACTCCAATTATCAACTGTACTAAAAGCTGGATTTCACTCAATCACTGCTCTGCTTTTCCATTGGACACTACTTGAACAAGCACTACACCTTTCAGCGCTTCCTCCTTTAAACAAAGGTTGAATTAATAATAAACATAAAGAAAAATATTAGATACAGTGCAGAGTTAAGGGTAACTGGAATCCCACAAAAACCTTATAATCTGAACCTGAAATTTTACAAAATTATGTTTTTGTTTTCAAAGTTGAAAAAAGTATTATGTAATATCTGAAGTTACACTAAAACTAAAAACTGAGATTTCTATGTGAATAACAATGAATCATTATCAATATTTATTACCTGTGTAAACCTGGCCAGCTCATAATTCTCAGCCTGCGCATCTTGACACATGGTCTTGTTGAGAGGAATGGGGTCCAAAAAAGAGGCTTCCTTCGCGTCGGACTGTATACAACAGGAAAGTGGCACCAAGAGGTCTGGTGCAGCTAATTCTCGCAATCGCCACCAGGTGGTGCTGTAGTCACCTGCCCCTTGCACTCCGCAGCATTCGTACTAAAAAAATAATGTTTAGTAAAATAATATAACATTATAAACATGATGGTGCCTCAACACGATTACTAATGAGGTCACCTAACAACTTTTTACAATTTTGTATTGTATTTATATGTTGTATTATTGTATTATTTTTGGAAATTGTGTGTAAATAAATGAAATGAAAATGAAAAATGAAATAATATTATAGAACAGAATTATAATTATGAATATTTATTGAATTGTAATCTAATAATAGTATTGAGATAGTATAGAGTGATGTAATAAGTTCCAACCCTAAAAAAGAGTGTGTTTTTTGCCCCCACCATACTTTTGTCAACATTTTGAACTCTATAATATGGGCATACAGGCAAACTTGTACCAATTCTCTAATTTGTCAAACTTTCATAATAAGAAACGACATAAAAATCACTTTCTCAACATTAAAAATACCCTCTCTCTACTCTCAGTATTGTTTTGAATAATTTAAAATGATGAAAACCAACACTGGCATAGGCAAATTGTAGGTTGGATCGTTGGATGTGAATCACTATCATAACATACGAGTTTACCCCAGGCAGCGCAAAGCGCCGCTTGCTTATGCTCAGTACTGTATAGTTTGGGAATACAGTATCATTGCAACAGACTTGTATCAGTGTGAGCTCCCTCTAGATTTCACATCAAATCTCGCAGTACTGAAAGCACAGTAGAAAGGAATGGCCAAAAGTTTTTTAATATAATGGATATAGGCTATAAGTCACGTTTATTCTCAATGTGCAGTATTTGCCAAAATAAACAGTATTATACGTAATAAAATAGGCCTATTACCATTTCAGTACTGTTTACTTTGGCAAATACTGTAAATGCCGGTATTCTAGGGATTTGCAAAACCACAGATAAGGTATAATCCTTACAAATTATAATCCTATACAGATTATACCTTATCTGTGGCAAAACTATGGCGGATTTGACCGAGCCAACCAATCAAAAACAAGCTAACACTCATTGACCACACTACTGTGATTATACAGTGTCTGTACAGTTTTATAGTATAAAATACCCTATTATTTGTATTTTATATTAAGCAATGTGACATTATTCAACGTACTTGTACCTTCTTTTTGGAAGAAGAGAATTAAATCTTATGAGGGGATTCAATCTTAAATAGGATTTAATATCTTATGTTGTTCAGCATTATAAAGATGCAATTCCTCAGCATTCATGAGATGCATTTCCAGCATTCATAAGATGCAGCATCACTCATCACAAGCTACTAAGATTCGCTTGAAAAGGGATGCAACAATTATCTAGTATATGATGTTTTATGTGAATATTCACTATTTTATAAGGAATTTGTATTTTATGTCTGTAAGTATGAATGTTATATTATCTTTTGTTGACATTCAAATTCAAATGTTTCAAATTCATAATCATAATCAAATTCAAATTCATAATCAATGTACACAACAACAACAACACACAATGTCTTCATTCACAGTCGGTGAAATATCAGTAAATACACATTGAATGATATTTTACAATAATTACAGAATGATTAATTCGAATGTTAACCATTATTCAAGTTTTACTCTAACAATGAAACCAATAGTGGAATGTATAACAAAATGCATACGGCAGTAAAATGAATAAATGAATAAATATACACCCCACTATGTGTTGGGGTATAAGTTATTAGTTGCTTGTTAATGACAATACAGTGTTATAATTACTATTTACGAACTTCATTCAGTGATACAGGATTAAAGTGTTTTCTTTAAATTAAACTTTCACCATGTTCCCTATCAAGGGATAATTAGTTATGTTGGTGAAGTGGAACAACCCTACTCGGGTCTCCCCACTATTGAAAGCCATACGCTAAATAAAAAAAGTTTTTTCTTTTATATTGAATTAGTAAAAATTTATATACAAACAAGTTGATGAAAAAAAAAACATTAATAAATTGAATTGAATCAATCAATTCCCAAACTAATTACCTTTGTTTGTACTAAATCAACGGCAGCCGTGAACTGTTCCCTACCGGGAACTCCGTAATTTCTCTGCCAATTGTCAAGAATTTCCTCTTCAACAATGTGTGCTCCCAGCATTTGAGGACAAACCGCCATCAGGATGCATCCCACTATTTCCATCACTAACATTACTACAAGTAGAAACATGAACTGTAACAAAAAAATTTTCTACCATTATTAACACTCCTGGACGTGTGACTTTGTGTATTTTGTGCAACAGTCAATAATTTATTCGTTTTAAACATGTAATTTTACTCTGGGAGGTTTTTAAAATCTATGTAGCATCAAATATGTATATGTATTTGTATAAATAAAAGAAAGTAGAAGAAGACAACATCTGTGTTTTTATTTCATTATGTTATAATTATTTTTGTATACTAATTTTTGACAATAAAAATTTCTGATTTCCTTCAACTGCGTCTCTAGTGGGAGTAAGGCTAGGCGTACACCGGTTAGTCAAGACAAGACAAGACGAGATTAGTCACATTTAGTCACAGTACTTCACATAGTTGCTTATGAAGCAACACACACTGATTAGTCATTGCATCAGTGTGTGCTGCTTCATAAGCAACTATGTGAATTACTGTGACTAAACGTGACTAATCTCATCTTGTCTTGTCTTGACTAACCGGTGTACGCCTAGCCTTAGTCATTTTCTATTCAGCAGTAGTGAAGTGAGTCTTGTCGGAGTTTTATAGTCCCTACAGCAGCGCCATTTCTTGCACAAATCTAACAACAATCGGTAAGCAATTCATAAATTGAGCGAAAGAGAAATAACAAACCAATTTTCCAAGACTTTTTCAACACTTGAAGGGCGGTTAATGAGCTTGGGTTCATCTCTATTTCGAGGCTAAAAAGCGGATTTGCGCCGAGTATTAAAAATCGGGTTTATGAGCTCGAGATTGGCAAGTCCCAGGCATAAAAGAGCAATATTATCGCAGGGGAAATCCCGAGGTTTAAGAGTCCAACAACAGATCATCTCAAGTCTAAAAGATAAACTAGGTGGACTAGTAAATTCCTAGCTCAATAAACCCACCCTTAATATAATTTATCAAATATAAGAGCTGTAGGCCGATAAGAGTTGTGTAGGCCCATAGCAACTAAGGCTAGGCGTACACCGGTTAGTCAAGACAAGACGAGATTAGTCACGTTTAGTCACAGTAATTCACATAGTTGCTTATGAAGCAGCACACACCGATGCAATGACTAATCGGTGTGTTGCTTCATAAGCAACTATGTGAAGTACTGTGACTAAACGTGACTAATCTCGTCTTGTCTTGTCTTGACTAACCGGTGTACGCCTAGCCTTACTGTGTATATTAGGCCTACAACTTTGTTTATGTTCTCTGAGCTCAACAGAAATAGAAAACTACTTTCTAACATGAAAAAGAAGGCCTGAAATTTACAACCTATATTTTTGTACATATAAATCAATAGAATAATTTTTCCAATGAAAGAACTAACTACTGATGTTGTACAAAGAACAACACGAGTGTCTTGATGTTAAAACAATTATCAGAGCACTAGCGCTGTATACTTACAAGTCCAATAAAACAGCTATTCTTGCAATGGGTAGCCCAGCAACCAAGTACAGACAGCGAAGATATGAACAGACCAATTGCAATCAATGATAAAGCAATGTAGTAATATAATGGTTGAGGCATTGCTGTGGATGATATCACTGCTCTGGATATCAGCATACGTTCAATATCGAAAAGGATATCCATGGCACAACCCATCAGTACTAATCCCATCACCTGAAATCATTTGAAAACTTCTATTACAATGAATGAATTATAATTAATTGATTATTATTGTTTATAAAAGATGGAAGATGGAAAAGAAGATGGAAGATAGAAAATAAGATGAATCAAGAACAACAAAATAAAGCATTTTAGTTTTTAATATTTTTTCTTATTAAGTTAGAAATTAGGATGTTATAGAATAATAGTGGTGTAATATAAAGTGATAAGTTGTAATTTTACTTTGTACTGTTGTGATACAAAAATAGATTTTTACTCTATTCTATTATTTGAAACTACCTATATGTATTTCTGAGAAGCTTTAATTTTCCATCAGTTACATTTTAAGAGAAATGTAAGACCCTCTTGAGTTATCTATCTAAAAGAATATTATCCACAAGACAAGATTAGTCACGTTTATTTATAGCAATGATGATGATTGATTACTTATTTTTAGTCTAAAAATGTTGAAAAAAATAGAAGGAAATGGGATATTGCAACTTTTTAAATCATAGTGAGTTATTGAACGAAATTTATGGCATTATTAATTGAGAATTTTGTTCAATAAATTACTATTTTGTAAAAAAAATGTTCAAGAACATCAAACATAAACAAGCGTTTATGCTCAATAAATTATTCATGGTACTCTGCATGAATATTACGATAATACGTTGTGAATTATAAAGGAAAATTATTTGATAAAAGATATGATGGAATTGGCAATTTGAAATTGAAATTATATATTAAATATTATTCTTCATCATATACATTTTACATAAATAATTTTAATAAGGCATATTCTCAGATAGGCAAATACCCTTAATATTATCCATTGATAATGTTTTCTACTCTAATGAAAGTGACAAATTAATAATATTATAATATTTTGGATAAGGATAATTCCAATACAGAATTATTTCTCTCTACTGCTTTGATTCATGAAGACAATTTATGCTGTTTCTTGATTCTAGTAGAATTCTAACTAAATTGAAACATTAAAAATAATGACAAGATCTTTGTAATTATTTTTAATGTTTCAATTTAGTTAGAATTCTACTAGAATCAAGAAACAGCATAAATTGTCTCTAGAGCTCCAATTCATAGACACAATCTATGTTGTTTCTTGATTCAAGTAGAGAATTCTAAAACTGAATAATTTGAACATTATTTAGAAGAACATGACTGGTCAAATTTTCCTTGCAACAATAATATTAATCATAGGAGAGAAAAATTTGAAATAAAAACAATGTTACAAAATAAATCATGACAATCACCATAAACAAGAAGTTAGCTGCCAATAGAGCACACTTGACAAGCAACAATTGCGAGCAGCCCATTTTTCGAAAATAACTCAATCAATTTTCAAAACAAAAACACAATTTCTTGCATGTCACTTCCAAATTTCTAAACATTAATCACTGAACTATTGTACGCTCCTTATTGGTTTCTGCACATTAACCTGTTAAAAGGTTTTATAAGTGAACTCACTAACATACAAAACGAGACTGACATTAGAATACAGGCCATGAGTTGTTCAGTGTGGAGTGAAGAGGATAGTTAATAACAATAATGGACAGGAGACATGGTTGAGCGAATCCAGTGCGTTTTGTGTTATTCTAAACACCATTCGTAAAAAGCAAAGGCTCTGTACTTATATCCGGTTCTGTTAGGGGCTTTTGAACCTGTGTAATGATATGCGAATGGCTATTTATAGGTGGGGAATAGTTGTATCTCACCGTTTGAGACTTATGTTGTTGATCTTAGGTGGGTTCCAAACCATGGGGCATGTTTGAAGTTATACAATTTATCATCGGTATAAATTGTAAATATCATGTTTATGTATAAGATTATTTTCATCAAGTAGTATATTAATGTAATAAAAGAATGGAATTGTATAATAATATAATTATGTTATGTAAGAATGTTCCTTTATATTAATTAATGAAGAGATAGACTATTTTAAAATAAGGAATTTGAACTTCGTTGTTTTAGCCATATGTTGTGGATCTGAAGGTAATGTAATATATATAAGGTACGTTCCAAACCTCTGATAAGTGATGTAGTAAAAAAGGAGTGAATATATTTAATATATTCATTAGCTCATAATTCTCCTGAACAAAAGAGTACCGTAACTCATAAATCCAATGACGTATTTTCTTTACGTCTTCAAGTAAACTCGCTTATTACTGATCACTGTGTAAAAATGATTTTTTATATCATTGATCGTTCTTTACAATCCATTTTTCACATAAAATATCTCTATAAAATGCAGCTGCAGCGTTTAAATAATCCTTTTCAAAGTATTATGCACAGTAAACTTTACAATATTTTTTTCGTTCATTTATTGAGAACGTGAATAAATTGAGCTTTTATTCACTTCTAACTGTGGTTTTCCCCTCGAGAAATGCTGATAAGTGCAAAAAACTGTTCTGAATAACAGCTCTGTTGCAAGTTTTGTTTCAATACGCTCATTTGAATCTAGCGCTAGTTTTTTGTGCTTCAGCTTTGCGATTTGCAAGGCCGACCCTTCTTTCTAGAAGGCATTGGAAATTGTCAGCGTTGATGAGAGTGGATGTTTGTTGTCTTTCGTTGTTCGGCAATTCCTTTTTAATTAGTGTTTCATCATTTATTTCTTCTTGAGAATCAAATATCTTCAAATAAGGTGAGTTAATTATTGAAAATACGTACATTAAAACCTTGATTGGATCCTCAAAATCACTTGTACTTTGATTCGTAGACTACATCATTCGACATAACCTATTTTTTACATGCTCATAGTTGATTTCAAAAGAAAGAAGTAAGATGTATTGTTCCATTTAATTTTGGTAATTATTCTTTTTGATTCCATGGCCAAAAGAATCCTTATTATTTTATTACATAGAAAAGCTCAGGCAAGTTACAGTTGCGTTGGAGCTTGAAGCTGAGTTGAAAATCTAGAGATTTTTATGATAGCTCAGTCTACTTGTCTACTATGGCAGAATGATTAATTAAATTTATAATAACCAATTGTAATTATTCAAATCTTAATAATTTACATCTTACAGTGAATGTCAACCTTTTTTCTTGACCAAAACTTTAAATATTAACCTTCCATCGAGTTACAGTATCATTCTGATCTCTGATAGATATAGCCTAAATACTAATTAATATGTCACCTAAAAGGCAGCACTTTAGTATATGGGCTGCAAGATATGACAATGGAAATAAAATATCATTTTAAAGAAAAAATTAACGTTTCTGTAGCCTACCTGAAATAAATTCTAGACAATTAAAAAAAACTAATAACTCTTTATGAAATACTTCCCAATGCTTTTTAATAGGAAAAATTTCTTCTACCACCACTATCCTAATGAAAACAGTCTCGAGCTAGTAGAGTAGAGTCATTTTAAGGTTAGATCTGTTCACTAGACAACACTATATTACCTGCACTTTACCTACTATTCTCAATTGTAGTGAAAACAGCTACTCGACCAAGTAAGTAGAGTAGAGTTAGTATGCTAGTTACTCTACCACTAACTCTAGCCTACTAATAAAAACCAGGCTTAACTGTGGCGAAGGCTAAACCTATACATAATTATCTAATCTATATAAATCCAATTACATGGATTAGTACAGTGTACTAGGATTTATATAGAGTAGATTGTTTCATGTAGATTTATGCTAGGATTACATGCTTCTAGTCTACTGGCATTCACTTCACTAGTTTTCAGAGACTATTTCTAGAATTTCATAGTAGGCTATAGTGTATCTATAGCTTATGGGTTTTTATGTTGGCCGATTTACCAAAATGCACACAAGTCAAGACAAGACGAGATTAGTATACATAGTTGCTTATACCTACACACACATCCAGTCATTGCATCGGTGTATAACACACATAGCAAGCATGTGACTAACGTGACCGATCATATCTTGTCTTGTCTTGACCAACCGGTGTACGACTTAACTAATGTTCACAACTCTCAAAAATGTATATTTAACATAAAAATTTTTAACTCCACTATTGAATATGAATACTTCCCACCTCTATGAAAATAATCTACAGTGATATTAATCCAGTATTCTTTATTTTCACAGATAATAAATCAAGATGGCAGCCGGCAGTGTTGATTTGACCGAAGAAGACGCAGCCGATCTGCAGTTTCCCAAAGAGTTCGAGAACGCAGAAACGTTACTGATCTCAGAAGTGCACATGTTGATCGCCCATCGTAAAGCACAGAACGAGAGCGCCGAAGAGGAACAGGGATTCTCGAACGTTTTCCAGAAAACCGACACCTACACGGAACGTTTTCGCAAGTTCAAAAACAAGGAAACAATAGCGGCCGTCCGAAATCTGCTGACACAGAAAAAGTTGCACAAGTTCGAGTTGGCGTCCATTGCTAACCTCTGCCCGGAAACGCCCGAGGAAGCCAAGGCGTTGATCCCGAGTTTGGAGGGCAGGTTCGAGGATGAGGAACTCAGACAGATTCTGGAGGACATCCAGACGAAGAGGAGTCTTCAGTATTAATCGCCAAAGGTAATTTATTGACAGTTGGTGATTTTTTCCAGCAAAATTATTTAAACAAGTATGCCATTATAAACAAGTATAGGTCTATTATAAACAGTCATTATGAGTGATTTCGTTCCAAGTAGTTGAGAATAGGTATATTCATTTAATTTGGCGGATGACGAATAATTCTCATTAGATAGATAGATAGGATGGTCTAGATATAGCAGAATCCTTTTAACTTGTCAGAAATCAGCTGTTTCGGTAATAATTAAACAGTGATTTCGACACAATAATCAAAAGGCTTAAAAGTCTTATGCCCGGTTTTTCAGTCGCTCAATAGACAGTTTATGGATCCAATAACTTTATCGAGTCAATAACCATGTGTTTTCAAATGCAAAAAAAAAGTTATTGATTCAATAAGTTTATTGAACGACTGAAAAACCGGGCATTAAAGACCTTTAAAGTCTTTAAAAGACCTTTTTAAATAAGACCTTTCAAAGAATAACTTTTTAAAAGACCTTTTCAATAATCTGCGAGATTCAGCATTTGTAGGTTAAGTATTGTACTGGTGGCCGAGTAAAACATATGTTTTCTGACAAGTTAAAAGGATCCTGCTATACTCTGTTCTCTGGAACAAGTCAGTAAATGTAACAGCTGAGTGAGCTTGTGTGTGTGTCTTTTGTAAGTGAATTGCGTGATGGCATGTTCACATTTCAGCGTTTGCAACTAATCGCGTATTGAGCTGATACGGATTGAGAGCGAGTGAAATTTAGTTATAACATGCCTTTGACTCGGTCGTCCAGCTGTTTTCCGATTCATGCACGCACACTGACTTGTTTCCGTGAACAGTTTATAGCTGGTTAGTGTTCATTGTTTTGTTTATATAGATTTTTTCAACTTCGATAATTATTGGTGGTCAGCTATGGATCTTGCCCCATTTATTCATAAACTTTCAATGTCATTATTGTTGCTCATAACCTTCATTAGATATTTACAAATTTTGTTAAACTGATGAGAACCTACCTTTACACACACATCTTATTTAGATCCATGAGAAGAAATATTTCTGAACTATGGCCTTTCCGTTCAGTTCACTGTGTTACCTCACTTGTTTTGCTTTTCTCCAGCTTATTAATTCGATATATCTGTTTTTTGTTCCATAATAATTACAATTAACCTGAGTATCATGCTTGCTTCCAAATATTTATATCCCATTTATTGATAATCTGTTTATTTATTTTCTCATGAACTAATAATTCTAACAGTCAAATTTAGTTTTGACTTAAAGTCAAGTATAAGTTACTTGTTGATGTAAATTGTGGAAATAATCAGTAAATTATAATTTTACTGTTTCAGTTCCTACTAGACCTACACTTCCACGAAGCTTGTTGGGTCAAAAGGGATTGATACTTTTGGGGACCACTTATTTGAGATATGGTGCAGGTAAATTTCATTCTTGAAACTAAATTTAAACCTCTTTTATGCTTATGCACTCACAATAATATCACACTAAAAAATACTTCATACAAACAAATACAATTAGTGTATATAGTCCGATTCACGTCAAGAAGTCAGCATTGTTTATATGAGGAGCATTGATGCCAAGTTTCATTGAGAGAGAAAGAGAAAACTGCACCAAACGTGTTTGTTGGGACTGTGTGCGACAACAATGCACAGTGCGGCAACTATGCAGTGCGAATAGGATAGAGACATCAGCAACTGCCTTGTGCTGAACAAGGATAGCAAACTCCCATCTAAGCAATGCTGACTTCTTGATGTGAATCGCACTATAGTTGTTTCACATTGCTACAGCTTCTGGATTTCCAATGAATCGCTTTAAAATGAAGAGGCATCAGTACCATTAGAAAAATCATGAAAACCGGCACTTGGCAGATTACTCCTTCGGTTGCTATTTTTAGGGCTAGAAATGTGTGGTTAGTCTTGAATTGAAGATAAACAATATAAACATAGCTCAAACTCTTGCTGTACCTTAAAATTCTATTATGTCTTATCAAATTATTTTAGATAAGATTAAAATCAGTGAAATTTGTTCCATGTTCATCGACTTATACTGCCATTTTAAAGTTTAAAAATCGAACTTTCAAGGTTATACAACAATTCTAGAGATCTTTCTAAACAATTTGGTACAATTTTCATGATTATCGGTTGGAAAATAGCGTCTGGTAGAGAAAACTCAATTTGACCCCTCTTCACCCGCGCATTGCAAAAATCACCTCGATCGTGTAAATTCAGAGAATCAATTGCTTTTAAATCATGATAATTAATTGAACGAAATTCCTAATATTAATAATAAATGCTATGAAATATTCTGGAGACTTCCGCTACTGCAGAATACTTCCACAGTATTTTATAGCATTATTAATTAGGAATTTCGTTCGATTATTATTATTATTATTATGATTTAAAAGCAATTCAATAGTTGTAATGTCTTATTTCCTTTGATACTGAGTATTAATTACTGAAGTTATGTTCATTTAATTTGGCGGAGTAAAGGTCAATCCACATATGATCCGACGCGTCGCTGATCCGATTTTTAATTTTCGATATTACATGCGCCACAAGTCCAATACTCTAATTGGTCCATGTCCATCGTTGTTGACAATTTTTTTTTCTCGAGGGTGATGCCCACATGAGCTCTAGGCTTGTGCGTGGGTAATGAGAGGGGTGATAATGAGAGATGACGATTGTTTTTAGGCAGTCGGGACCGACGGCTTTTCGTCTCCTCCGAAAGACGGAGGCTGTTTCGTCAAAATCCGTTCCGGCAACTGTATTCGATCTTGGAACCTTTGGATTATCAGACAGGCGCCCTCGGCTACGGACCACTCCAATGCTCGGCTTCTTTCTGTAAATTCAGATTCAGTGAGATTTGGCCTATAATTCGTCAACAATGATGGACATGGACCAATCAGAGCATTGGGCATGCGTGCGTGATGCATGCGCAGAACAAAAATGCAAAGTCGGATCGGCGTCGCGTCGGATCATGTGTGAATTGACCTTTAAGCACTATTTCATGATTAAATGACTTGGGCACTTTCACTCACTTTCGACGACTACATCTTTTATTTGTTTTTTTTTTCTATGTGATTTATGTGTATTTAGATATATGTCTTGTTATTTGTATTTGTATTGAGAACCTTCTTAAGGTTGCTCTTTTCTGACTCATCCTCTGTCTGATCACCAGATGTTTAGGATGTAACTATTAATTGAATTCAATAGTGATATTTATTCGATACTTTGATATTTATGTTGCTAGTCTCTATAGTGGCATACTGCCAATTATGAATTATAACATTATCTCTATATTTTAAATAATCTATTAGATGAATTTAATGAATTAATGAGACACAGTTCGAACATTTTATTTTGGAACTGAAATTATTTTAATTAGTCCTAATGAAATTGATGAATTTTTTATTATAAGTTTTTTATATTAGTGTTATTATTTATCATTTAAAAGTTTTATAACTTTTGAATTAGGCCTAATGAAATTGATAAATTTTTGATTATTATATATTTTTTAGTGTTATTATTTTTGATTATTATATATTTTTTAGTGTTTTTATTTATCATGATATATAACTTTTGAATTAGGCCTAATGAAATTGATGAATTTTTGATTATTATATATTTTTTATATTAGTGTTATTATTTATCATGATATATAACATGAGTTTTCATTTTTTCGCAGTTGATATGATGGGCCCAGGAGTAATGTAACCAAGAGCTGGATTCAAATCACTGGATTTATCAGTTTTCCGTGGATCTTTTGGTGATCCCCGTGCCACACCATCTCAACTTACGGCCATCGATCAGCGCTCATCCATCTCGTACTTGGAATTTTGTATTTTAGATCATCATCGTTTTATCTGAAGTTAAAACGAGTTTTGAACGTGAAACAAGTGACATTTTTCAATTTGAACCGACTTATTTTAAGAGTGGGCGGTTGTAGTCGGCCATATTGGATTGATGTCCCTTAAGATTAATTAATTTTAATTTTTTATTAAACATATTATTTTGTTCTACAAATTTTATCGAATCTTCAGATCTAAAATTTCATTCATCCGTAATTTATAAGTGAATACTTCTCCAATAAACCTTCCAAACGTCATTTTAAATTTGAATTACAGTAAAGACTTTTATATTTGAGCTTGACACCTTTCAAACCTCCCCGTAAATTCATTGAGCATAATTATGCCAAAATTGCTTCATTCTCTTGTTGTTTCTCTTTAATTTGATTATTTTAGAACCATTTGCTACCTATTGAGTACCTACTAAATGTTTTATGTGTAATTTGGATTCAAAATAGATTTTGAATCTAATTTCTGGCTATCTCACTTTAGTACAGTGACATTCATCTAATTTGACGCTTGGCGTTGGATAGATAAATAGATATAATTTTTTGACGTTGCTGATGACCGTAGAGTACGATGACAAAGAAGTAATATCTATCTATCTATTCAATGCCAAGCGTCAAATTTAATGTATATCAATATATATAAATTAATTTCTGATCCAATGAGAATAAAAACTCCGATATACTAGTTAACTAGTTCATTCTTCTAAGGCACCAGGACTTCCATAGTCTTCCATCGAACTGAGAACTTTGGAAGTAATGTAAAACAGAAGAAGACGGATACACACTAGACATGAATAGCACTGCCTACTAAACAATAAACTTGAAAGTAAATTCGCCTTCTCCCTGCATTACGCAACAATTTCATGAAACATGCCCCTGGTATAACAATGAATTGTCATTTACAAAATTCAAAGTGTTTGAGAATTCATCCTCAATGACTCAGTTAATATTCTATAGTTTACATGCCCATTGTATAATTTATATGTAAACTGCACTACCTGTACAATCTATTTACGTGAACTATTTTACATTTTTCCAGTTTCATTAGCAACAAAATGTTTTGTATGTGTTCTTGAATGTTGAACTGATACTCTGAACTCCTATTTACAATTTTTCATTGTATTAATCTTGAATAATTTTGTGAAAATGTCTTTATTCGCAATTGTAAATTAAGTTCAGAATCTAAATTCTATATTCAATGTTAGAGTGATTAAAATTATAAATTCCGTGTAGTTTTTACATTTGATGCTAAATGTAACAATGATTGAGTTGGGTTTAATAGAATACTTTTCTAATTCAGTACCGAATCCTGTTACTATGATGTTACAGCGCTCTATTGTAATTATTATATGAAATAATAGATGTAAAATACTCTCACTAGGAATTTTTTATATTAACAATTTATTTGTGTACTTGAATGTTTGTTTTTAAATCAATTGATCGATTGCTAATAAACGTACAAGAGAAATTGTTGTTTTTTATTATCCTCTCGAACGGAAGGCCTGGTGGCATTCCTTTGAGTGTCAGTACTTTGCCAAACCTCACCAAATGAGCTGCTCTGTTCAAAGTTACTTTATTGGATGGAATGAATTGAGACAGACAAGAGAAAATTCATTGGAGTTGAAACGTAGACATCACTTTGCTCGTTCAATAATAATAAAAAAATAATCATGGAAATTTATTAGTGAGGAAATGACCCTGATAAGTTTCAAAGTAATTTTTATAATTTATATTCTACAATATTCTTTTAGAACAATATTTTTTAAAATTTAATTATTTTAAAATACAAAAATGAAAATTCAAACTAAATTGACACAGTTCCAAACAGTGGGAAACCATTAGCTCATAAAAAGGACAGTCTCTGCCATCTAGCAGCAAAATTATAAACTACGAAGTCTTCGAATTCGTAATACATCGATAATTTTCAATCGATGTCTGTCGACTAACAGTATGATCGATAGTCGATGCTTCTTCCTTGCGATATATTTCCTTAAGAATGACAAAATGCTGAAAACTGTGATAAAAAAATTTGCAACTTCGAGATAGCGGAATACAAATAACGCAAATGATTCTTCAGAAAAAGTTAGGATAGGAACATCTGATGAACCATGGTCCGCAAATGCACCGTTATTGAGTAAAAAATCGTCAAAGATGCAAAAAATTTCATCTTTTTTATTTTTTTATCAAGTTGCTAAATGATAAGAAGAGTTGAAATTGGTGTCATTCTATGTAGATTGTAATGGGAAATCGTTTGAGCTGAAATTCAAGAGGATAGCTTTAATAGTTTTTGAGATATCATCAAAAAACCGAAAAACGCATATAAAAAAAGCATGATTTTCCGCGAATTTTCATCTAGTGTGCGAAAACTGGCATACTTACATGTTTCGAACCATCTTCATTCGATTCTCCAACTCATTTTCCATATTTCATCACATTTTCAGATCTATAAATGTTTCACATGCTTTTTAATAATCAAAAATCTAAAGTAGTGCATGGTCATTGAGAAATGAATATTTTATTACCCTGGACTCTTTAGGACAATATAAGGTTCCAAAAAATACCTTTCACATGGAGAATATGTCACGGAATCGAATGAAGCTAGTTTTGAGTCCTTTTATATCAAGGTCATTGAAAAAATTAATAAAAACTAAAAAAAAAATTCAACCCACATGAATCACAATATCCTTTGGGGAAATTATCAATCATCGAATTCTAGGATAGGAACATCTGATAAACATATACCCGGAAACCCTTCGTTATTGAGTTACAGGCTGTCAAAAATGCAAAAAATGAATTACTTTTTATTTTTTTGTAGAGTTATTTGGGGTATTTAACATTATAAAATAGACTAATATCACGTGAAATTTTCTGAAGAATCATATAAAAAATGTTTCAAGAATGTAAGTGTAAGATTTTTCAAGTTATACTCAATAAACCTAAAATTACATAAGTTTTTGGTATTAAAATTGATTTTATCGATAAACTACTGCAAGCAGATGCTTAAAACCTGTCTTATTCGATTCCTCAGCTTGATTTCCATGTGAAGTCATATTTTTCTGACGTTGAAACGCGATGGAAAAGCGAGAAAAGTCGAAATTACTAAAAAATTGAGCCGGACGTTTCAAATTGCCTCTACACAAGTGACTGGCATGACTTCTATTACTATATCACGCTCTGTCCTATATATAGCTAGTAGCCGTAGTAGTTCTCATTCTAGACAAGAGAAAGCGCTACTACCGCTCCCGCTGTCTATCTCGCTGGTTTGAAAGCAGAGCATTGTTTTGATAAGAAGATATTTTTCAATATTTGTGTAGTAAATAATAACTGATTACTTTCTCTCTTTATAGAATATGATTTACCTCACGCATATAATTATATATCATAATCATTTGGGAACACCAATAATATTGATAACGGAATCTTTTGCGATGCATAAATGATAAATTTTCATTGAAAATCGAAAAACCTCTTGAGATAATTATTAAAATATTTATTATTTTCCAAATGCTCAGTGAAATACTCTAGATTTGATTCTTATCGACCGTGCGTAGTAAGGTCTAGAAGAAAAATCTCAAATGATTCTATCTCGATTATTTTATAAAATCCTCATTTTAATGCACTAAAATCAATTTCCTTATTGAAATCAGTCCAAATTTTTCTGTGTAAAGGTGGGTTTTCGTTACTGCAACCGAGTGCCGCAGCGGAGCCCGACCCAGCATTGCCAGTTGCAATTGATGAAAAATCCCCACTATCAATAGTTGGGATTTTTCATCAATTGCATCTGGCTACGCTGGGTCGGGCTATAAATAGTTGGGAATTTTCATCAATTGCATCTGGCAACGCTGGGTCGGGCTCCACTGCGGCACTCGGTCGCAGTAACGAAAACCTACCTTCAACTATAGTGCAATTCACGTCAAGAAGTCAGCATTGTTTATATGATGAGCATTGATGCCGAGTTTCATTGAGAGAGAAAGAGGAAACTGCACCAAACGTGTTTGTTGGGACTGTGTGCGACAACAATGCACAGTGCGGCAACTATGCACAGTGCGAATAGGATAGAGACATCAGCAACTGCCTTGTGCTGAACAAGGATAGCAAACTCCCATCTAAGCAATGCTGACTTCTTGACGTGAATCGCACTATAGTAAGATTTATCAGGTTATCAGATAATAAACATTCTTAACCGGTTATTTCGAGATAACTATCTTCTTTTGTTAATGTTTATCATCCAACATGAGCCGCCCAACGTGAAGAAGCACATTATAAGGGAATATTTAATTAGAAAATGAATGAAATTCACTTTTACTAACAATCATATATCATTTATTCAAGTCACTTGCATACATTATAATACATTTCTAGCTTATTCTAACATATAGTTCAAGATAAAGATCACATTCAAATTTCAACAATATTTATAAGTTTACAATTACAAGAATACTGAATTTCATTGCAAACCCTTTCATTTTACAATAACAGTTAATTACGCATATTCTATAAACATCTAAAAATGTCCTTATAAACTACTAGATCAAATAAAAACTAGAGCTGAAAATTAATAATGGTGGACAACACATTTTTCTTGGACAAGATAATTTTTGTTTTCCAAAGTAGAACTTTCTAAAATTTACAAGGTTAGACTTTTGGGGCGTTTCAAAAATTTTTAGAGGTCTTGTAAAACAGGAAGAATGCTGACATACACAAGATATCGATAGCACAATGTTATCGATAGTACAATGCACCAACTTCAAAGTCTGGTGTATGATCCGCTTTTCTCTGTTTTAGAAGAATTCAAAATTTTCATGGAACAGGCCCCTGGCCACTTTTTGCGATTTCTAGTCGCACAATTCATTTGTTTCAAAAATCTCACACTGCTTCTAGTTAGGATGAACCCACATGTCTCAAAAATAATTGGCTTCACTCAAACTAGAAGCAATTGAATGGTGGGGCTGCAAATCTCAAGTGGAGGCATACGAAAAATGTACCGGTACTGTGATATTTCTGAACCAGTAGGCTAATATGGTTCAAGTGTTTTTCTATTGTAGAATGTTTGAAAATTTACCAAATCTACTGAGAATTATATTGTAATTAATTCTGGTACAAGTAAATTGAATACAAGATGTTTTTTAATATCTGTATCTGTATATACTAGAGGGAAATTCGGTGAATTGCTCTCGGTCAGATGAAATTAAAATATAGAATTCAGTACTTCTAAAAGAGGAAGCCCCAACTGGCAGTTACAAGAATAAATACATAAAAATGAACTAGTAGAACAAAAGAATAATAATGGAAAGAAAAGGAAAGGAGAATATGATAAAAGAAGAGAAGAAAGTGTGAAATGAAGGAATGTATCCAAGAGATAAACTAATTGCAGAGAAATCATAGGCTAGAACTTTTGTTGATATGTAGATGTAAGTTTCTAAGATAATTGGTCAAAATTTCAACAATATTTAAAAACGAATACTTCCCAGTAAACAACTAATTGATTGATGAAGGAATAAATTTATGAAAAATTATTAAAAAAACTAAAAATATTTTCTTTTTTGAAAAGTTGTTGAACTTTTGTACTGTTGGACTTTTTTGGGTTGATGAAAATTGATTTAAATTGTAAAAACCTGATCACTTTTGGAACTTTTTCAAATTTTGTACTGCGTTCCGTATTTCTACAATATCGAATAGGTAAACTGCATAAATTATTCCAAAATCCTATACAAATCTCTTGACATCCATTATTAAAAACACTACACAAACATGCATTACCCTTAAAATTATGACTTGTTTCATAACTAACATTTATAACTTATTAACTTATATTAACTTACGTTTGTAATATTATTTAATACAGTAGATAACGCTATGATACACAAATTCATTCCATCAATATTTCTGTATTACAATAATAATTCTGATAAATAATTAATCATAGTAACAAAGTGTGCAGTCTAGAGCTTTCAAAGCCAAAATAACACAAGCTCAATGAAGAATAATGCAATTTTTTTAATCCATGAAATTTTTTTGATTAAAATACCATATAATCAGAGACACTATAGATCTAGCTAGAACCTATTTAAGAGTAATCTAGACTCTTTTCATACAAAAATTCCTCGAGAATCTTTTTCTACGAGATAGTTGCTCTGAGAATGTTTCTTATCATAATGGTGTCCCAAACTAGAAGAGCCATGATAAGTAATCTAAGCTTAGTTCATGGCTAGAACCATGATTGGTAAAATATTATTACACTGTTCAACGTTGTATTAATATGAAAACGAATTATACAGAATGAGAAGTATTTGAGCCAATATTACAAAACCAAGAATAGTAGCTAAGTTGAAAGTAGGCTACCCCCAACAAGAATGTTTTGAATTGATGATTACATAATTTCATAATTTATTCATAACAAAGATAATTCTAGACATTGTATTACTTTTGAATTGTAACCGTTAAAAGTTTTGATTTTTTATGTTTGATTGTGAGAGAGGAAGAACTTTACTGTGTTGAATGAGAAGGAAGGAGGATCTTATTTTTTAAGAAAATTTGTAAAAAGAAGAAATTCTACGTGATATTCAATAACAAACTACATAAATAAGATATAGCCCAAGTTCTGAAAATATACATTATTGATATAAGAAGCAATTAGTTATTTACTAAAAATAAAATAACTAAATAAAGTTTTTTATTGAGCGAAAAAACTTTTCTATACCTAAATATGCTGGAAAAACGTTTATTCATGCTCGAAGTAATAATAATATAATTGAATCAAACTAAATTGAAATTTCGAAACCTTAATAGATGAGATTTGACAAGCATTTATTTGAATAAAGTAAAAGTAACACGGTTCTTTGAAAGCTAAATCAACCTTCTATTTCATTTTGAATACAAAAATATGATGTATAATTATGAATCTCTTCATAAGATTTCCAATATTTATAAGACTTTTTCGAATATCGTGCCTATAAAGTTGAACTATTGATGAATAAATAATCAAATTAATATCCGATAGCTCTATTTACACATGAATTTGTAGTTATTATTTTCAATTGATAATAATATATTAATCAAGTAATAAAATGGTTATTAACATCAAAAGTATACTTTCTCGATATATACATTTTTTTCAATATCTAGTTAATTATCATTGATATCTATAAAAAAATCTATAATAAGTTTGAATGAATTAAGTTTGTTTCAATTTCCAAAACTATGGTAGCTTGATTGCAATGAAATATACAATGATTTGATGCAAATACATGAATAATAACTTCAATTTTATATCTGTAAGTTGATAAATTTCTAGAATAGAGAAGCCAAACAAGTTTTTTTTTGGTAGGGGAGAAAATATATTTTTTCAAACTATAAATATATAGTTATAGTACTTTCTTAATATGAAACCCTTGAATACATTATTGTCGCGGTTACCTATCAATATAAGCACGAATAGGCATAAAATATCTGGTATTTTTACATATAAATATTTTTTTAATTAATATGATTTTATCTAGTTCTCACAAGTTTGAGGTACCTACTCTTTAATTCACAAAAACCATCCCATTGGACACAATCCTCGATTTACACAAGAATAAATTCTGTTTTTTCACTTTTCATCTAGAAATAAAATTATGATCATAGGAAACATTGACTTTACATTAATTAAAGAATTCAGTTTTAGTACAATTTGATTGAAAACGCATTTCTAATAGATTATTTAAAAAATAAACATTCTTCTCAATAGTGTATTTTTCTCTTCAATAGAAATTTAATTATTACAATATCATCTGATGATTCCTTTTATAAATTTGATTATTTAGAAGTTCATAATCCGAAAAACTGAAATAACTTCTTTAAATATCTATTTACATGATTTAATTAAAAAATAATCATTTGAAAAATTGTTGTTTTTTTCAGAAAAAAATTGAATCTCAATGCAATTTTATGGCAACAGATACAATCTAGATTGTACTCCTGTATCTTTAAATTGAGTCTTTTCGATAGAAATATTAAAAGATTTCAAAAACAAAAATCTTCTTGAAACAATAATAAATAATTGTTAGGGTCCTCATTCAGGAAATTACAAGAAACTTCCTATATTAAGCTACAAAAATACAGTTCTTTGTCAACATTCAAAATCACACCACTCAAAAATGAATTCATGCTTATAAAAAATATGTACTGGCAGTAGAAATATCTATATTTTTTAAAAACAATCCGTTCCAAGCATTCCCTTCAAAGTCAAAAACATTATATTTTTCTATTTTTATGAATTACTGTTAGTAACTTATTTTAGTAAATCATCAAATTTTGTATACTGAATCATTTCAAATAGTCAAACAATTTTTTCCCCAGAATAAAATAAGTGAAAAATACGAAATAAACGTAAGTTTTAAAAGTAGACCTAGTAATATTGATGAAATATGATTATTTTATAGTAACATTCTAACCCCATATCAGAGAGTTACTATTGATTTCATTACCATACTTCGAGATATAAACTTATGATTCTCAAACTATCAATGCATCAATTGCATTGTTCTCAAAAAATAAACTAATCTACTTTCACGACTTCAAGTGCAGGTTGCACAAAATAAACAATGATCAAACATCAATTAAAATTTCATCTACGATACATATTCCTTACAAAAAATCACATTAAGATTAAATAGAGATCTCTAGATTCAATATTTGAATCATAAGATTTAAAAATGACAAAGTAAACTACATCAATTTGGATTCAACCACTCGACTGAATAATTATTATGATTAAACATGATTGAAATATTGATTCTTACTTTTTACAACCAGCAGTAGTATAATTATGATTTTTACACATACTAGTATCTAACAAGTAAACATATTATCATAAACTTATTAAAAACTAAAATAAACCCTATCAATTTGAAAACAAGTCTTTCTAATTGAAAAATAAAGTCTCTTTATATTCACATGTAACTATCACTTGAGGAGACCACCTTCCTCTTTATTTAAAAACGCATTTACACAATTTTTGTCCTTCATTTCGCTGTTTTTTTTTTAGTTACTATCACTTGATGAAATAATTTTAATATAATGTTTTCTCCTTCACATAATTTTTCTTTCAAAAAAACTCTACATTATCGTCCATTATATGCAAAATAAGCGAGAAAATTATTGAAGCAAGGAGTTCTCCTGAAGGCGATTGCACGAAGGCCAATTAAATTCAACGTGGAATGACGTCATTTTATGGCGTTTGATTTCAAACGATCATCGTAAAATCGGTCCTTTGCTTTCTATTCAAAGCGTTCAGTACGATTTTGATACATAAAATTTTTATAAATTATTATGATTGACCATAATTGATGTATTGAATCAGTAAATAATAAAAATTATTTTTAATTTTCTCGCTTATTCTGCATATAATGGACGATAATGTAGAGTTTTTTTGAAAGAAAGTTTATGTGAAGAAGAAAACCCGAGAGTTCTCGGGTTCAGAACTTTTCTTGCTTATTTGGGATAGATACAATGTATAGCAGGATTCTTTTAAATTGTCAGAAAACAGCTGATTGATGTACGCTCGTTTACTAACGTTGAATCAGCTGTTTTCTGACAAGTTAAAAGAATCCTGCTATACGATAGTGTCATTTTCATTCAACATTCAATTTCTACATCTCAGGAG
>CM029541.1:10493773-10623773 GCA_017141395.1 Laodelphax striatellus | reverse complement strand
GAATAACTCGAAAACCGTTGATATTACGAAAATTTTACAAGAATAATGTTTTTTAGTAAATTCAATTACAAATCGATTGAAACCTTATTTGGTAAGATTGGACCAATATTGACTGAGATATGGCAGCTTTAGTGATAGGTGACCGCTGTAGGTTACTTGCACTCCTTTTTAATGTCTTCAAAATTCACACAAAATAATCTAAAATCGCTTAAAATAACATAAAGCAGACGCTGTTGCATTGTTGTAAGACTTTAAAGCCCAGGATGCACTGCAACCAGCCTCCAGCGGTCATCTATCACTCAAGCTTCTCTGTCATCCGCCATTCTTTTAATCTCGCTGTATTTTTGCCTGCTTTATCCAGAGCAAAAATCACACTTTTTTTGTGTCACCGTAGTAAAATAACCAACAAACTTAGTACGGGGATTTCATTTCATTATCTACTTCTACACCTTTTCCAATTGTATTTGAGAAAGTGTCAATTCAATTTGAGAAAGTATCAGTTGTAATTGAGAATAGTGATTTGTAATTGAGAAAACATCAGTTGTAAATGAGAACGGTCAATTGTATTTGAGAAGATATCATATGTAATTGAGAATGGTGAATTGTAAATGAGAAATCGTCACATGTAAATGAGAAGTTAAAAACGTGAAAAAGGTCAGGTGGTTCTTTAATTTGATTTCTCAATTTTCAACTGACATCTTCTCAATTTCAAATGATGCTTTCTCATTTACAATTCACCATTCTCAATTACATCTTCTCAAATCTTCTCAAATACAATTGACCGTCCTCATTTACAACTGATGTTTTCTCAATTACAAATCACTATTCTCAATTACAACTGATACTTTCTCAAATTGAATTGACACTTTCTCAAATACAGTTGGAAAAGGTGTAGTACACGGAAGTCATTTTTTTTATTGTAATTTCAAGTAAGATTCAAATTCTTTGGAGAATTTATCAGAATATTCATATGAAGTACTCACACTGCTCTTCGTACAAATAGTGCACACCGAGCGCCCTCATATAGGGCACAAGGGGCCTTGGGTCGTAAGCAGTGCTTCCCGGATCAACAGTAGCCGCTCCCAGCTGAAAGCGAACGCCTTTGGACTGCGCATAGTACTGGTACTGATGCAGGGTGTGCAGTAAGGACAGCGAGTCCTTGCCTCCACTCAGACACACCAACACACGGTCACCGTCCTCCACCATGCCGAACTCTTTGATTGCCTGTGGTCGGAAGATAGACATTACAGATTTAGATCACCAATTTCTCGACATCATCATGAGCAAGCCACTAGAAGGAAGTTTGATACATTTTTGTTCCATAAGGTTAGGCACCGGTTAGTCAAGACAAGACGAGATGAGATTAGTCACGTATAGTCACAGTTCTTCACATAGTTGCTTATGAAGCAACACACACCGATTAGTCATTGCATCGGTGAGCTGCCACACAAGCAAAACTATGTGAAGAACCCATTTAATGTAATCTTGACGCGTAGCTCACTGCTTGTCTTGAAGACAAGACAAGACGAGTTATCGTTCGTCACAGTATTCATAGTTGCTTATGGAGCAGCACACACCGATGCAATGAAAAATAGGTGTGTTGCTTCACACAACCATGTGAAGTGCTGCTGACCAAACGGTGACCAATATCGCTTTCAATTTGTAAGGCCAGGGCGTACAGCAGGTTAAGATTGAAGACAAGACGAGATTAGTCACGTTTAGTCTTAGTAATTCACAGAGTTGCTTATGAAGCAGCACACACCGATACTGTGACTGAACGTGACTAATCTCGTCTTGTCTTGTCTTGTCTTGTCTTGACCAACCGGTGTACGCCTAGCCTTAGGCTGCAGAAGTCATGTTTCATGCTGACTGTATAGGTTGGGGTTAGGACAGCTAAACACAACGCATTAGCGGTTTGATCAAATCAGCTGCAATTCTATTTAGTTCCATTCCAGTGTTTCAAAACTGGATGCTGGATCAGGCTAGGCGTACACCGGTTAGTCAAGACAAGACAAGACGAGATAAGTCACGTTTAGTCACAGTACTTCACATAGCTGCTTATGAAGCAATACAAATCGATTAGTCATTGCATCAGTGTGTGCTGCTTCATAAGCAACTATGTGAATTACTGTGACTAATCTTGTCTTGTCTTGTCTTGACTAACCAATGTACGCCTAGCCTTAGATTGAACTAGAAACAGTGTCATAATGAAGTAAGTGTTTTGGAAAGTCTTCATTAAGATACAAGTTTTCATTTCGAGAAGGCAGCTGTTTCGATTTCAATTGTGAAACTGTAATAATTGCGTTATAACATAGTCGAAGATGAAATGTTTTATAAAATTCAATCAGACTTCAATCCGAGGCATGTGGTATACTTTGGTCATCGCCGGGCATTTCTATAGAAATAAATTTTATATTTCCTTTACGCGATGACCAAATATGTATACCACGCTTCGCCACTACTTCAATCCTTACCTCAGTAGTAGGCTTCCATATATTCTTGGGCGGACAATGCCACTGCAACTTTTTATTAGATTTTGTTTTGGCCTCAAACGAAATGCCACCCGTCTCATCCTCATAATCACCCTTGCCACTTGTCGCGACACAAGTCGTCGCCTCTTGTCGCCTGGATTTATGCGACATGTCGCCACTACGCTGCGACGAGTCGCTTGGCGACACTGAAGAGTCTCTGTCGCGGTCTCTGTCACCGTGATAGTTCATGTTTATACCTGCAAAAGAAATTATATTGTTGGAAATGTTGTATAATTTGAAAAAAAAATTGTAGGTTTATTGTGAAGGGCAGTTGGATACATCTATTAATATTGTCTTTCAATCTTTCTGTCGCGAAATTCAAGTGAAAATGTGATATTTTAGGAAGTTTTAATATTATTCTTGTTTAATTAATTTGACTTTGTCATGTAGTAATCTTAGAAATTCAAAATTATTGTTAGTTAATAGTTTTTTGGACTCACAATTTCAGTAAGATGAATCAACAACATAACCTCTGGACTATTTATCAAAATTTGGGAAAGAAGCAGTTTTGGACAAATGTCTGTTGATTCTTCCCACATTGTAATGTATCTTGCCAATAAATGAATAAATGAATATCCATTCAACAAGTATCAACATCCAGTGAGTAGCATATTTCAGTAAACTAGCAGTTGGATCTATCAATTAATATCCATTCAACAAACTATCAATATCAAGAGAGTAGCACATTTCAGTGAACCAATGAAAATAATAATCAAGTCATTAAGATAGAAAATTGCATCAATTCAATGAGAGATTCAACGAGATTTATCAATAAGACCAGTATCAACTGGTATCAGTTGATTGTCGACATCAACTATCAATATCAAAAAAGTTTCATAATTCAGTTAACTAATAGAACAAAATAATCAGGTCATTGTGATTGAAAATGGTATCGAATTGTAAAATGAAATAAATGAAGAGAATTTTCAATAAGAGCAGTAATGTTGACATCAACTATCAATATCAGAAGATTAGCATATTTCAGTTGACCAATGAAAATAATAATCCAGTCATTGTGATTGAAATTGGAATCGAATTATACAATGAAATAAATGGAGAGAATTTCCAATAAGAGCAGTAATGTTGACATCAACTATCAATATCAGAAGATTAGCATATTTCAGTTGACCAATGAAAATAATAATCCAGTCATTGTGATTGAAATTGGAATCGAATTATACAATGAAATAAATGAAGAAATTTTGCAATGAGAGCAGTAATGTTGACATCAGCTTTCTTCCTAATACCATTTTGAAAGCATTAATTTCACAAGAGAATAATTTCTGAATTTGTTGATATGCGTGCAAAAGTTACAAACGATACCCAGCAACACAAAAGAGTTAAATGAAGATGGAAGGAAATGAGATATTGCAACTATTCAATTGCTTTTAAATCATAATAATTAATTGAACGAAATTCCTAATTAATTGCTATATAATACTCTGAAGATTTCCGCTACTGCGAATATTGACAACAGAATAATAGCTAGAAGGAAATTCGATCAATTAATTATTATGGAGTTGAATGATTACAGAATGGAGCAGACTTAACGGATATTCCTCAGAGCACGTGCATGACTAGATGGAGCGTTATTAAGGATGGAAGAAAGTTGAACATATTTGAAAACGAAATTCAAACAGAAAGAAATCCAATACTTTAAAATTCTTTTAATAGAACGATATCTTTCATTTACAGATATAAATGACAGTAGGGAGGAAATGTTCCAAGAGTGGATAAAAGATGAGCATATTATTATTGGGTGTTTTAACGAAATGCTACAACATACTAATACTAAACCACAAATCTTACTATGAAGCATTAAGAAGATTGCTGGAGGTAAAACCACTCAACCGAAAGCCGGGTTTCCATCAGTAAAATAAGAGGAAAGGTAAAGTTTTAGGCACACTAAAAAGTAAAGAAACTTTACCATGGTACTCTACAACAGAATAGAGAAGAAGTCTTCTTTAATAGAAGTTTTCGCCAATAGAGAAGAAGTCTTCTTTAATAGAAGTCTTCGCCAATAGAGAAGAAGTCTTCTTTAATAGAAGTCTTCGCGAATAGAGAAGAAGTCTTCTTTAATAGAAGTCTTCGCCAATAGAGAAGAAGTCTTCTTCTCTCTATTCTGTGACTACCATGTAAGTTTTCATTGGGGGAGTTAACAATATAGTAAGTACTTTCCCAGTAAAATTCTACCACTAATTCTACTAATGAGAATACAGATTACGCTTTGGAAAGATAAAATAGAATATTAATTAGATGATAGGCTACAGGCTTGTACAAATGATAGCGGACCTCTGGGGCCTGTTGCATGAGAAAATACAAGCTAGTAATACTAGTTGTCACTATGGTAACTTGCCATCTGACAACTAGTATTACTAGCTGGTATTTTCTCATGCAATAGGCCCCAGATGGCACTTAAACAATGAGGACACAAAATTCATTGTGAATTTACTTTTATTGTGTTTTTCATCCTTTTTCCTATTGATGCTTTTTATCCTAGGTGAATACCCGTACAAATATTGTATCTATAATGTGATTTTACGGTATATCAAGAATGTGACAATGTACAAACAGGATAATATTGAAACAAAAATTTGAAAAATGAGGTCTTGACAAAAAAACACAATACAAACACTCAATTGTGCTGATGATGGAAAGTAAAAAATAAACAAAATTAAAACAATTCTGTTCTTTTATTTGGAATAGAATAATATTGGGCATGAGTAACGCATGAGGGGGAAAAACAATTTGAAAAATGAGGTCTTGAAAAAGAAACACTCAATTGTCTAGATGATGAAAAGCGAAAAATAAACAAAATTAAAAAATGGTCTTCTATTTGGAATAGGATAATATTGGGGATAGATAACATATGAAGGGAAACAACAATTTGAAAAATGAGGTCTTGAAAAAGAAACACCCAATTGTCTAGACGATGAAAAGCGAAAAATAAACAAAATTAAAACAATTTACTCACATTTAAAATAAAAACTAAATACAGTAAATAATTGGTTGCAACCACACCATCATCTTGAGAGTCTTGAGATGCGAGCTCTTTGAGACATCTCTGACGTTGGCGCCGAGGCATTTTGTTTTGCATTAGGTTAGATGGAAGTATGCACACTCACCAATCAGGCCAGCTCCTGTCAGCGAGGAGGCACACTGTCAATTTTTAAAAGAGATTTTCGCATGCTTTTAAGGGGACCAACAAAAGATAATAATTTGTTTAAATTTAGACGTGAAAATTAAGCCTGGTTTTCATTAGTAGAGTTAGTGGTCGAGTTCCCTCGGCGAGTACTAACTATCTTGTGAACTCTCCCAATGAAAACGTACATAGTAGAGTAGAGTGATGGTAGAGCACTTGGAGTAGAGTTAAGGCTTTAGTGAAATTTAGTTAAAGACGAAACTTAGAATGGCTTCTTGGGAAAATACTAACAGAGAAGGGTCCTCAAAAATTAAGAATGAAAAGAAATAATAATATGCAATAAAAAATATATGTATTAAATTTCGGAACCCACGTAAAGCTGTAGGTCCATTCATCTCTCGTCATCATCCTTGAGGGTTAAGTGTAAGAGAGGGCCGACTGCGCCCTAACTTCGCCCTCCCAGGTTAAAATAAAGGCAGTCATTCAATTCAATTCCCATTACCCACACACAAGCCTAGAGCTTATGTGGGCATCATCCCTATCAAAAAAACGTTTGATCTAGAACTGAACTAGTAGCAATATTTCAGTGTGTGATCAAACCGAGATCAATCTTGTCCTACATTTCAAATTTATTTAAAGTTGACTTCATTTAGAATACAACTAATTTTTACAAGCTGTAAACTTATTAATGCAATACCTTCCTAATTAGATTGTAACAGAAAAGAGCGTTATTATAATTGTTTTTATTATTGAGTAATAATATTATTTTTATTTGTTTAATCTGACGTTGTGACATTTCACAATGTTTTTAACAATAAGTTATTTGAATTTACTTCATCATGGAGTTCCACAACATCAACAAGAATTCTACAAATAATTTAGAAATAAAAACATTATGAAAAATAAGTAGGCTATTATGTAGGTAGTAACAAATTAAAAATTGACGAAATTTGGAATATAAAAGGTTTGTGATGAAAAAATTCGTTTGAAAACAGAAAACGTTGAAAACAACAAAAATTTCCAGATTTCTTTCCACTCACCACTATCCTGCGAGCTGATACTATTCATGGTGGATCTCCGCATGTCTTTCAATGTCGGGTGTCCATACTTGAGCAGTTCCTCCCCCGAGATATTCTCAGATATGACCTTGAGCCCCTCCATTGCATTCGCCCCTCCATTCGTACCAACCTGCACCGATCCTCCATCCGTGGATCCATTGCGTTTCACCGAATGGCTGCAGCATTTTCCATTTTTCGCTCCGCCCGAGTTGGCAACACTGTCCCCATCTCCATTCTCGCTTACCGATGATGAACGGGCGTCGGGAGATATTAGACCGTCTACTGCGCTTACCTGGAAATATATAAAAAATAAATTAAAATATAATAATATTGATACTTTACTAACAAAGTATAGGGTCCGCCACGAGAAACGGACGTTTTTCAAATGGACAACACTCCACTATTTTAAAGTTTGAAAATAATTTATTGGCAGTAATGCGTTCCTTACAACATGCAATTTGACTAACCTATATACAAAAAATAATGTAATTGAGATGGTATCCATTTTACGCTGATAAATGTAGAGATGCTCTCTGAAGTTTGCTTCCACTCTCTCCAATAGCTGTTAATGATCGATTTATCTTTTTAATTTGTTTTTAACATGTTATATTCAGTATCTATGTGAAAAAAATTCAACATAACATCACCCGTTATCATAGAAACGTTAAGGACCTGGTCACATACGATTGTAGTTTGCTTTACTTTACTTCACTTCACTAGAAGAGCTACTTCGATTGTGGTTTGCTTTACTTTACTTCACTTACTATAACCCATACGATTTATATAGATTTACTATGCGAGTAAGTGAAGTGAAGTGAACCAAAGTAGCTTTGTTAGTGAAGTGAAGTAAAGCAAACCACAATCGTATGTGACCAGGCCCTAAATGAAAGCCTAATAAAGTATATATTCATTTTAAAGTAAGATAGTTTTAGTTTATGTGGTGATGGAAACGAAACAAGATGTAAAGAAAACAAACTACAAATCAGTATTTTCATTCATTTATCACTAATCTTCTCATACAAGTCAAATGTTGGAACAAAATTTTGTTCATGAAAAAGTGTGAGGAGTTGTTAAAGCTCACATAGATTGTATAGGGGCCAAGACTTAACATACTAGCGTGCACCAAATTATCATCCAAACATTCAAGTAACTAAACTAAACTCTTTAGAAAACGTAATTTTACTGCGTTAAAGATTAGCTAGGAAAAAAGACTTATGATGTTGTCAATTCCACCTCTTTATCACTGTGTTTTTTTTTATCACGGAGTTCCATAACATTAACATAATTTCTTCAAAAAAAAAATAAATAAATGACTCTTGATAATTACAGCTACTGTAACTAATGGCATTTAAAGTTGGCGAAGAAATCTTATGTCTCACATATAGATATCGAAGAAGAAATTACAATAATTCCAGATTTTTTACTCATTTTAGAGTTTATGAGAAGTATAAAGATACCAAAAAAGAGTCAGTCTAAACTCTAAATGCATCCAAGTGCATCAGTCTAAATTATTGCGTCTAGTGTGAATCAGCCTTTTTCCTATGCTACAGGACTTCTTAAGAAGCAGGCCTCAATACTTATAAATAGCATAAATAATTTTATAAATAACAGTACGGTACTTATATTATAATTAAAAATGACATAAATAACTTCATAAAAAACTTATGAATGAACAACTTGTTCTGATTGAAACCACTGACCATTTCACGAAACTCGGACTTCAGTTCTGACTTGAGGTCGGACACAACTTCAGAGGTGAGCTCAGCCAAATACTCGGCTACATGATCGGACATCAACGACACGGAATCGTTGCTGTTCGTGTGCATTAGGGTTGGACCTTGCTGCTGCTGCTGCTGCTGCTGTTGACCCATGGTGAAGGTCGGAAGGGAAGACGTGGTGGTCAACTGCTGGTAGGTGACCTGCAATTAAAGCCAAGATTAGTCGAGTAACAAAAGAGTTGGATTTAGATTTATTACTTTATTCATGTAGATAACAAATATGACGGCTTAAATTCTGGATAATAATAATAATAAAATATATACTGTACAACTAATTATTCGTCAAATTTACATTAGCTTATAAATTATGCCATGAGTAGATATAGAGCAAAAGTATACTGATGATATAATTAATTGTGAGTTATCTAGATGAAAATGCGAAGTTTGGACATATGAATGACCATTCTTGGGAAAGGAATTGACCTTGGAAGGAGAAAAGAAAAGAGAAGGACCTGTACTTAACCCAGAAATTAGTTTAAAAATAATTAGGATAGAGAAGAATATTGAGAAAAAATATTTTTAAAAAAAGAGAAGAGGTGGTTATCTCGAAGTGAAGATATAGAACAAAAGTATACTGATGATATAATTAATTGTGAGTTATCTAGATGAAAAGGCGAAGTTTGGACATATGAATGTCCATTCTTGGGAAAGGACTTGACCTTGGAAGGAGAAAAGAAGAGAGTAGGACCTGTAATTAACGCAGAAATTAGTTTGAAAAAGATTAGAATTTAAGGAAAAGAATATTGAGAAAAATATTTAAAAAGAAAGAGAAGAGGTGGTTATCTCGAAGTGAAGCCAAATTATTTGAGGGACAATTGTCGAAAAAAAATAGAGTTGGAAGGAGAAAAGAAAAGAGTAGGTTGTAGGAAGAGAGTAGGACCTGTAATTGACGCAGAAATTAGTTTAAAAATAATTAGGATAGAAAAGAATATTGAGAAAAATATTTAAAATGGAAGAGAAGAGGTGGTTATCTCGAAGTGAAGCCAGAATTATTTGAGGGACAATTAAGATGGAAAAAAATAGTTGGAAAAAATAGTTGGAAAGAATGAAAGAGAATAGTAGATTACCTGAAATAGAAGCCAAAATTAGTTGGGAAAGAATTGGTATAGGAAATGGTTGATAATAAAAGAATAGTTGAAAAGTAAGAAATAATAGAATAGGTTACCTAGAATTTAGCCCGAAATTTGTGGAGAAAAATTGGGATTGAAAAGAATAGATGAAAAGGAAAGTTAGTAGATAAATTTTGTTTCTTACATTAAAAAACATGACTGCATGTCGGTAGTAGAGTGAAAAACAATAGTGTACTTTACTGTATATGAATGAACATATTTTATTCTAAATTAGTTAGTAGATACTGAGGAATCTGTGAAGAGAGAAAGCAATTGAGAGTTCATAAGAAATGGGTAAGATTTACTTCAGGAAGAATTGAAAAATTATAACTAAATTTCAATGGATAGATGTTTGATCATTAAAGCCTGGTTTTCATTAGTAGAGTTAGTGGTAGAGTTCCCTGGGCGAGTACTAACTATCTTGTGAACTCTCCCAATGAAAACGTTCATAGTAGAGTAGAGTGATGGTAGAGTACTTGTTTTTAAGTACCAAGTAAGTAGAGTTAGAGTACGGTAGAGTTAGTATGCTAGTTACTCTACCACTAACTCTACTAATGAAAACCAGGCTATATGGATATAATTTGAAGGAATATAGTGAATGAAAATGATTCATTTGTTTCTGGTACTGCAATTACCTGATTGGGTATAGCCACCATAGGTTGGTAGAACTGATTGCCTCCAGGAGATCCGTACACCGTATAGCTGCCAGGTTGGTAAGACTGGTTCTGCATTGGCAACACTGGCTGGGCATTGAAGTCGACACTGTAACGTTTACCAGCCTCCATCGAGCCGTTGGTTTCAAGCGAGTCAGCACTTTCCGACAGGACGTCCTCGACTTTGTTGATTACCTCGCGGATTTCTGATTTAATCTCGGTGGCTAATTCTTTTGTGACTTCCTTTAAGTAGACCTGCAACGAGAAAAATATTATTAAAATATGAATAAAGATCTACAGAAAGGTATACTCTATAATACTAAAGGCACGGAAACACGTTGCAACAGGAAAGTGTATCAGGATAACCCACCACAAACAGTTGAAGCACTGAAAGAACGGATCCGACAGGAAGTGATTCAAATCCCACTGGCGATGCTGCAGGATGTGATGAACAACTTCAAGGCTCGCTTGGAAGAATGTGTACGCCTGAATGGGCATCATCTTACTGGTGTTATTTTTAAAACTTAGGTAAGTTAACAAAACATATTCATAAATGCTTTTTTATATATTTCTCCTACAGTTACCTCATAATGTGGCTGTTCCTGCACTGATTTCAGTACCTAAAGTGCTTTCTTAACGCTCTAGTGCGTAAAGAGAATTATCGCACTCCAGATTTGCAACCTAATATCTCAATTTCTTAAAATGTTTGCTGCTGATAAGGTTATCAAGCTCTTGAAATCATGTTGGCAACGCCGAACACGGCTGCGGATGTGTTCTGCTTAGCCACTGCCTCTGTGAGTTTCGTCGCTGCATTTCAGTTGCACTTTTAATTTTCAGTAAGTTACTGTTATTTCAATTATTTTTGTGATGTATTATCTTTTCTTATTTTTTGGATATTCTCTGAATTATTCTCTGTTTTTTCCCATCTTGATTTTCAATTATTCATTTTGTTTTTCTTTCGTTTTTGCTGATGTTCTCATTGTTTCCGCTATCATAACCTAACATAACCTATTGAGGAGTAGCTAATAGACCTGATCAGCGCGCTCTAGGTGAGAGAGAGTGAACAGCCTGGGGGATTTTAACCATTGCGAGATAGGAACAAAACAGGATTTTGAGATAGAATTCAATTAAATCATTAAGGTATCATCAATACTTTATTGCTATCTATTATTTAGTGGTTTCAATGTGTTTTAATGAATGTATTGATTGGATTGAAGTACTTTTATCAGAATTTTCGTTATCTTGTTGCTAGACTCTTCTTGCTAGGTTAGGATTTTGAAGTTTGATCACATTTAAAGGTAACTGTAGGAAAAATTTAATATGTTACACGTGCACAAAGTATCTTTGCTGCACTCAAGAAACTATTCCGCACTCGCCTGCGGCTCGTGCGTAATCGTTTCTTTCGGTGCAGCAAAGTGCTACTTTACGCACTAGGTACATAAATAACTATTAAGATGGTATATACAATATATTCAAAAACTGATTGGTTTTTTTACATAACCTTTTCAAAATCGCTCATTACTGTGCCCCACCCGGTATTATCTATTTATATATCTTGTTTTATTATTATACAGAGTGATCGTAAAGTCGCGCAACCCAATGTTTGAAGCCGTGTAGGAATGACAGGTAAATTTGTAAAGTTTGATTTGCAAATAGGATTTTTTCGTCCAGTAGTACAGCAGGTGGCTGCACTGCCAGATCACGCCATCGGGCGACAATTAGCCAGAAATCAGTTTGTTTGTTCAGTTCAAGTCGCAATGTCTTTTACGCAAGAACAACGTATTTCTATCGTTTTGAGTTACTGTGAATCGAAATCCTACGCAAAGTGTCAAGAACATTTCTCCAATGCCTTTCCAGATGCTAAAGTACCAAACAAATCGACCATATGTCGTTTGTTTTATCGTTTTCGGGATACAGGTAGCGTGAATGAATGACCGTACCGGCCGACCAAGTGTTTTGACTGACGACATACTGCAGACGATAAAGTGAAACGTTCATTCGTTCTCCAAACAAGTCTCTTCATAAACTTTGAAAGGGAAATCAATAACACATTACAGCTTTTTAAGACTGTTATCATTTTGGGTTGCGCGACTTTACGATCACTCTGTACTATTAATATAGAGTGATTCAAGAATACAACTTTGAAAATGTGTATTTAACGAAAGAACATAATAGAACCTTCTGTTATACATAATTTAAAGCGTATTTAAAGAGTTTTTCACTCAAAAGAAGTTCAGATGTTCAATATGATCCTCCAGACACTCGACTAATATCAACCCAAAACATCCCTCAAACTCATTCCACACTCTCTGTAGCATATCAGGCGTAACAGTTTGGTAAGATGCTGTTATTTCTTGTTTCAAATCATCAATATCCATCCACCATTTATGATTTGAAACAAGGAATAACACCAGCTTACATAACTGTTACGCCTGATGTGCTACAGAGAGTGTGGAACGAGTTTGAGGGATGTTTTGGGTTGATATTGCTCTAGTGTCTGGAGGGTGTCATATTGAACATCTCTGAACTTGTTTGTGAGTGAAAAAAACTCCTTTAAATACTCTTTGTAATGAAGTATAACAGACGGTTCTGTTTATCGTCGGTTGACGATTATGTTTCTTTCATTAAATACACATTTTTAAAGTTGTGGTATTCTTTTTGAATCACTCTGTATAATGAATGGCCTAAATGTCAAATTGTGATGTCTTTTTGGGGTCAATAAATATTCTATTCTACTAAATTGTTATTGTATTAAAATACATTGCTCTAAATACATGGAGTGGTTCGTAGCCGAGGCGGCTAAGGCGTCAGACTGATTAAGTTATCAGCAGTCAGATAAAATCCATTGGGCCAGGGTTCGAGCCTGGTTGACGGAAAGGATTTTGACAAATACGGCCACTCCCGTCTTTCGAAGGAGACGTTAAGCCGTCGGTCCCGACTGCCTAAAAAGTAGTCGTCATATCTCATCATCACCCCACTCATTACCCACGCACAAGCCTAGAGCTCATGTGGGCATCATCCTCGGACATTGTATTGTTGTGAATAAATAAATTATTTGATCGATTTGAGTCACAACAATCGTACTGTGTAATTTTGATAGTAAAATGTCTCATTTCTATTGAAACCCTCACCTGAATCTGTTCAGCATTCTCCGACATAGACGTAGGCGGCGAAGTTCCCCGGGACTCGGTGTCCCCTTCATTGCCACTCTGCGAGAGGTCGGTCTGACTGCCACAGCTGATCTGCCGTTGCCGCTGGCGACCGCTGAACGGCAGCAGCGCTAGTGGCGAGCCGGGAGCAGCGCTACTAGCGGAGGTTTTTGTAGCTAGCGGCAGCTTGTTGTTGGAGTCGAGCGAGTAGCAACGCTCGCGCATCATCAGACCACTGCCGCCGTTGAACTGAATCTGGGGACTGCTGCCTGACGGGTGCAGGGTTACCGGGCTTTGGCTGTCCAGTCTACACAAATAATCAATCAAAATCTTGTTTATTCCTCAATAAAACATACTACATACACATATAATTGATAGCCTAATGATACATAATAGCCTATTAAAGATATTCATTTGAAGTATTATTGTTCAACTGAAGTCGTTATAATTTTATATGAAATCAAATTTCTCACAAAACCGTTCCGAAAGTTATCCTCTGTTGAACGAGTGTTTGGAATGAATTCAAACTTCTAGTTGTTATAATTATTATATAATTATAAATAATTAATTAAATAAGTCAATTTTTCCAATTTTTTTTTTTATTATTGAAAATCAACTTCTTTGACAGCTTTATCTTCGGGTATAAGGGAATAAGTCCATACTGCTATATAAGAGTTGTAATTACCCATGTGAATATTGTAATAAGTATTAAGTAGATAACTTTGTGAGGGTAAAAGGTAATAAGTGTATCTTTGACTTATTCCCTTTTACCCGGAGACCGTCCAATTGATAGCCTAATAATACATAATAGCCTATTAAAGATGGAGATATTTATTTGAAGGATTATTGTTCAACTGAAGGCGTTATTAGTTTATATAAAATCAAATTTCTCACCAAACCGTTCCGAAAGTTATCCTCTGTTCAACAAGTGTTTGGAATGAATTCAAACTTCTAGTTGTTAAAATTATTTGTACCCTGCTTTTTATATTCGAAAACACCTAAATATAAATGGCTACCTTTGAACTTTATATCTATATATTTGCATATAGTGTTTGGAATGAATTCAAACTTCTAGTTGTTATAATTATTTGTACCCTGCTTTTTATATTCAAAACATCTAAATATAAATGGCTACCTTTGAACTTTATATCTATGTATTTTTTTAATCATTCAATTTCTAAAAAAATGATTTTTTCAAAGAATTACTTATATAAATCTTCCAAATTCACTGGCTAACACTGCAAAATATCTATTTACAATTATAATAATTGTAAATAACAGTGTTACTATAACACTGGAAAGTACAATTATTATATGAAATATACAATAATGTATACCAAATTCTTAGTAAATAACAGCTGTAAAACTGACTTCTGTGATGTGATTATAATAATTGTAAATAACAGTGTTACTATAACAAAAGTAAAATTATTATATGAAATATACAATAATGTATACCAAATTTTCAGTAAATAACAGCTGTAGAACTGACTTCTGTGATGTGAAACAACTGACATTCAATTCAATTTATTCATATAATATAAATACATTGTACAATCATCATCAAATACAATGGAGTGGTCCGTAGCCGAGGGCGATAAGCGCCTGTCTGATAATCCAAAGGTTCCAAGATCGAAAGATCGAATACAAATACATGAAAATAAATCTGTGAATAACTATCTTATTCTGAATAAATGAGTTTATTATTCATTTAAACATATTGCGTCTTCTTTTCTTCTATTGCGACGTTTATCTTTAATGCGTTGCCGCTTGACATCAAGCAAGCCATTGCTGCGTCAAAAAGTAAAAATTATGTAAAAAGAATAATTAAACTTTGGCTTTTGTCTTTCACCTCCGAAAATCTAGAGAGTTTGTTTCAAATTATTATATGACCATTTAATTCTAATTTATATAGTTTATATTTGCTTTTATATTAGAATTTTTTTATGATTAAGTGCCCTATTTCTCCTCTTACTTCTTCTTCTTATTTTCCTGTTAGATTTCCATTACCAAATTCTTAACTTGTTTCAATTCAAACTGAAATTCTCTCAGTTCAAAATATTGTTTTTCTTCCCTTTAATTTTTCTCGACTTTCTATCGCTTTTGGTCTTTTTTTCTCTTTTTTTCCATTTGTAAGACTCCCTCCAGCGGTCCGTAAGTTAATCTTACGTGCTGGATTGTATATTCTCATTCAGATTGATTTTGTTTTGTTTATTATTTTGTACAATAGTGTATGGTTGTTTTTTTCTGACATGTTTGTATATATGTATATATTTGTATTTGTATATCTGGTATTGAGAATAAAATTCAATTCAATTCAATTCAATTCAAAAAATTGTTAATGATACTGTTGATGGTTTAAAACTCATTATCAAATCTCAATGTAATTATTTATTTTGTATTTTATTCTAGTGTTGTACCGATTTACTTTTTTAGTGTTTTCTTTTCTTTTTGGCAATAAAATATTGATTGATTGATTTAGACAACACACTCACCTCTCCCTCGTCCTCCTCGCCTTGATATCGAGCGCCGACAAGCTGTTATGCCTGGCAAAGGGACTGGCACAGTGTGTGGGTGTGGTGGGGGGCGACACGCCGCCCCTGGAGCCGTGGTACTCGCGCGGCATGAAAGGCACGTCCGTCCTCACCTTGGCCGCATTGCCCAGTAGCAGATCCTGCGCCTCGCTGGGCAGCATGAACCAGCGCAGTGGCGAGGTGCGCTCGTCGAACATCACACACTGGTCGGCTAGAGGGTAGCGTTGTGCCATCTGAAACAATTCAAAAGTAATTTTCATTGTTATCGGTTGAAATACAGCGTCCGAAGGACCTCCTCCCGAAGAAGTAAAAGTGGATGAAGAAAAAGAAGAAGATGAAGAAGGAAAAAGTGGAAGATAGATGTATAGATAAATGACTTAATTTTTCACTTTCACATTACAAAAGTGCTGAGGGTGAGGTTGAGGCATACAAGCCCCTCTTCCACTTAACCCACAAAGAAGATGAAGAAGAAAGAGAAGAAGTGGATGATGATGAAGAAGAAGAAGAAGAAGAAGAAGAAGAAGAAGAGGAAGAAGAAGAAGAAGAACAAGAAGAAGAAGAAAGTGGATGAAGAAAAGAAGTAGATGATGATGAAGAAGGAAAAGTGGAAGAAGGAGATGAGGAAGAAAGAGAAGAAGAAAGAGAAAAGAAAGAGAAGAGGTGGAAGAAGATGAAGACGACGTGGAAGAAGAAGAAGAAGAAGAAGAAAGTGATGAAGAAAAAGAAGGAAAAAGTGGAAGGAGAAAACAAGTGCGAAAAATGAAGAAGAAGACGAAGAAGAAGAAAGTGGATGAAGAAAAAGAAGAAGATGATGATGAAGAAGGAAAAGTGGAAGAAGGAGACGAAGAAGAAAGAGAAGAAGAAAGAGAAGAAGAAAGAGAAGCAAAAAGAGAAGAAGAAAGAGAAGAAGTGGAAGAAGATGAAGACGACGTGGAAGAAGAAGAAGAACAAGAAGAAGAAGAAGAAGAAGAAGCAAAGTGGAAGGAGAAGAACAAGTGCAAAAGATGAAGAAGAAGAAAGTGGATGAAGAAAAGAAGAAGATGATGATGAAGAAGGAAAAGTGGAAGAAGATGAAGAAGAAGAAAAAGAAAAAGAAGAAGAAGAGGAAGAAGAAGAAGAAGAAGAAGAAGAAGAAGAAGAAGAAGAAGAAGAAAAGTGGATGAAGAAAAAGAAGAAGATGATGAAGAAGAAGGAAAAGTGGAAGAAGGAGATGAAGAAGAAAGAAAAGAACGCTCGTCGAACATCACACACTGATCGGCTAGAGGGTAGCGTTGTGCCATCTGAAACCATTCAAAAGTTATTGGAATTTCCACTTCCACTTCCTCACACTATAAAATGCATTTTCTTTTTCAAAAACTACCCGAATATTTAAAAAATCCAACCAATATGAGAATAAGTCACTATAAAAAAATCGTCAACAAGTGGGTGACTTCCCTAAATGTGGAGGAGCAGGAAGGTATTTTAATGTCACCTTACTCTAACTGATGACCGAACCTATATTTGTGACTTATTTTGTATACAAGTATACAAAATTAATGGGTGTGTGAGTGTGGACAGAGCGTGTTTGTTTTGTGAGTGTGTATGCGTGTGTGTTTGGATATAAGTGAGTTTTTCCACCTTAACAGTTATATATGTAAGGTTTTTCATTTATTGACTCGGAAACCATCGGGTATATACATCAATCTCACCTTGTTCGTATTAGTCACCTTGTTCGTATTAATTCAGTCAATGATAGGAAGGGCTTTTAATAATAAATAGGTACTAACTAAAATAGTAATATTATATAACGAAAACACTAGGATTTAGTCAAAAAATATCACTGTATTTAGTAGAATTTACAAACATGTTTCGGCATCATTGTAATAATAATAACCCTGAACTGATCAGGAGTGACCTGAAAACTCTGACACAAGACCTGAGCCAGCCAGGTTACACGGAATTATTATTTATAGTGATATTTTTTTGACTAAATCCTAGTGTTTTCATCATGTATTATAAATATCACAACATCTCACCAGACACTGTGTCAGATAGTAATATTAATTCAAAAAGTAAATAAATTAACTTTTTTTGCTAGGGATGATGCCCACATAAGCTCTAAGCTTGTGCATGGGTAATGAGAAGGATAATGATGATGAGAGGTGGATGGATCTACAGCTTTAGGTGGGTTCCGAACCCCCGGGAAGCGATTTTGAAGCTCATAAATTTTTGTATTTAGAGGAGCCGGTCACCATTTTAAACGGGAGTGGTAGGCGCTGTCTTTTATCTAATCTCACCGATTAGACTCGCCTCTGGCACTGGGACAACCGCTAACTAAATAATAAAAACAGTAACTAAAATACTTGGAGGTTACTTTAAATTAAACTATGATTAAATATTCATCTAAAATTCGGTAATTATAACAACTGTAGAATAATTGGAGGATTTTTCAAATTGAACTATGAATAGTGTTCAATCAGAAATTATTCATCAAAAATTCGGAAATTATAACTCTAAAATAATTCAAGGGTTATTTTAAATCTTTATATATTAGAAGAATTTAGGAAAAACCTTATCACAGATCATGCATAGGTTTGAGTGGACTGATTTAGATGCGGTTTGTGCCAGAAGAAAGGTCAGAATTGCTTAATGTACAGGTTTTATTTGTATTTTGGAAAAAATACGTTCAAAGGATAGAAATGTAAGATAAACTCAGCGCCATCTCTCGGCGTTTGACGAAACGCCGTCCGCACAAAAAGAAGTATAGTTGTTTAGTCTAGTATTCCTTCAATTTTTATTCAAATTTATTCGTTCCATGAATGAGGGTAATCTTTGTGAAAGATTGTTAATACTGTACTAAGGATTTCAAGTGGAATTGAATTGGTTTGTAAAGTAAAATGAATTTGTTTCAATCACCTTGCGAGCTTTGTTGAATATGTTTCTGGCGGTGTGAAGACAATCGTTGTGATCGGCGGGACAGGCAGCCACGCCTGAGATGCGTCTCTCGTGCACACTCATCTTGCCATCCACATAGCGAATCGAGCCCAGCCACTTGCGGTCTTTGAACACCTGAAACACACGCAAATTGCATGTTGCTAATAGACTTATCAAGATTAGATACTTAACCATTAAGAGTGGAATGATAATACAGAGAAGTGGATGAATAAATTAATATGCATTCACATAGAAGTCTTTGAACTGACATAAGTCTTTGAAAAGACATATATAGGTCATTGAACACCTGAAATACACGCAAATTCCATGTTGCTAATAGATTCATCAAGAATAGTGGAATGATAATACAAAGAAGTAGATGAATACATTAATATGTATTCACATAGAAGAAGGAGATGAAGATGATGATGATGATCAAGTGGAAGAAGATGAAGAAGAAGGAAGTGGATGAAGAATACGAAGAAGATGAAGGAGACGGAAAAAGTGGAAGAAGAAGAGAAGAAGAAGAAGAAGAAGAAAAAGAAAGAAAAAGAAGAAGAAGAAAGTGGAAGAAGAAGACGAAGGAGCAAGGAGAAGAAGTCTTTGAACAGACCTATGTCTTTGAAGAGACAAAGGTCTTTGAACACCTGAAATACACGCAAATTCCATGTTGCTAATAGATTCATCAAGAATAGTGGAATGATAATACAAAGAAGTAGATGAATACATTAATATGTATTCACATAGAAGAAGGAGAAGAAGATGATGATGATGATCAAGTGGAAGAAGATGAAGAAGAAGAAAGTGGATGAAGAATACGAAGAAGATGAAGTAGACGGAAAAGTGGAAGAAGAAGAGGAAGAAGAAGAAGAAGAAGAAGAAGAAGAAGAAGAAGAAGAAGAAGAAGAAGAAGAAGTGCAAGAAGATGAAGATGAAGGAGAATAAAGTGGAAGAAGATAAGAGAAAAAGAAGATACCTGAATCCAGAACTAGCTAAGATACTGAGATAATGTAAGTCCAAGAATCTAATCAAGGAATTAGATTTTGAGTTCGTTCAAAAGTGATCAATTGAATGATGAAAGAAGGAGAAAGTTTTTTCAGCTTATAATATATTACTGTATCATGTATTATGAAACAGGCACCATAATGTACCAACTAGTTTCATGTACAATGTACAAGCTAATATCACATATTATAGTGCTCCTACAAAGAGAACAAAGTTGGCAACAATGGACAGAGATCTGAGATGGCGACTGATACACTACTACCAACATTATTTATGAAAATAGGTCCACTTCCTAGTTATAGGCATGTCACTTACGTGAACAATAATAGCAAAAAATAGAAAACCAGCGACAGCCTAACCTGGAAAAAGCCATTTCAGAATATTATCACGCTTGTGCAAGCTAAACAATGTATCTGAGTTAACTGAGATAAGTCTAGGAATCGAATCAAAGAATCGGATTTTGAATTCGTTTAAAGTCAATCAATTGTAAAAATAAAACCAGGAATAAGGCACTATTTCACCTAAACCGAAGACGAGGTTTGAGCGACAGTTAGTTAAAGTCAGCTTATTTTAAATGGGTATGGTAAAATGATTTTTTGTTGGTTTAGAAGTCTTCTTCAGCTTACATTCAATACAACATCATGTGTTAGCTTATTTCTCATTAATGAAATGTCATATAATAGCGTATAATGAGTACAAACTTTTTTTTCAAACGTTACTCTTAAGCGGCTTATTGACAGGGAAATTAGAGACGGAAAGTTACTGGTGGCAAGTAAAAACAAACAGGTTTGTTTTTGTGTCAGTGCCAGTGTCACTGGCGGCCAGTAAAAACAAATCTGTTTGTTTTCACGGGAGGCAAGTACTGGCCGCCAGTAACTTTCCATCTCTACTTTCCCTGTCAATAAGCCGCTTTATAGATCACAATTTGATATTTCTCTCACCGAATTAGTGTGATGCCTCCACTCTCCTGTCTCTGGATTGAGCAGATACTGTGGCAACAGTTTCCAGCCTTCGGTGGCAACCATTTTAACGGCTTCCAGCACATACGTGACCTCGGCATCGGACATGAAGTAGGGAAGGGAGATCCGAGTGAAACCGGGACGCAGCATCTCGAAAGCCGAGTGCTCTTCCTTGCGACGCAACTGGCGTCTGTCTAGGCGTCTGAATAAAACCAAAAACAGAAGAGTTCAAAATTAAACTTCAATTATTCAACAATTAAGACACGAGTTTATCCAACAAAAGGGAAGAGAAAATTAAACTATTCATAGACAATAGAATAGAATGTAATAGAATACAATACAATAGAATGAACAAATAATGGAATAGAATAGAAATGAACTTTATTGAGCAAATCAAAGGTTACAACAGTTCTATTTCAAACAAGAAACATTAAAAAGAGTAACAAAAAAGGTCAACTAGATTTGTAAAATCTAGACAATATACATAACAATGAGCGAGGAACCAACTGGCATTCGCCAAAACTGCTTGCATCCCAAATTTAGATCAAACAGTCAGAGCAAGCAGCGTATATACGTGCGGTTGAGACAGTATCAGCTATCGCCAATATTGTCAGTAGGCAATGAATGAGTATATGGGTATACACATGCAATCTCCAATATGTTTGAAACTACACTCCGACATCATTTCACATATTATAAATGAATGACTCCTCTGGAGCCCTTTCCCTCATTGGCGCCAGTAAATCATTGCTGTGAATCAGACACTGACGCTCGGTTGATCAGTCGCAGTTTGATCCTAGTCAAAATTTGAACGCGTTCAAATATTGCACTTAGTTCAAGAATTGAACCTACATAAGATTTTATCAGATTGATGGCTTCATGGTAGACGATCAGCTGATTTACAGTTCTCTGGCAGAAAAATAGAAATTGAGGTTAAAGTTCCATCAATATTACGTATTTGCTCGGAGAAAATATGTCAAGAGGAAAGAACTTTCTTATATAAACTTTTTTTTTTTGAGGGTGATGCCCACATGAGCTCTAGGCTTGTGCGTGGGTGATGAGGTGACGATGAGAGATGACGACTGTTTTAGGCAGTCGGGACCGACGGCTCCTCCGAAAGACGGAGTGGCTGTTTCTGTCAAAATCCGTTCCCTCAACTGTATTCGATATTGAACCTTTGGATTATCAGACCGGCGCTTATCGCCCTCGGCTACGGACCACTCCTATAATTAAACTACAACTAAACTATAATTATATTAAGATTCATTTTCAAACACCGAAAGCAACATTATTGAAAGCAAATAGAAACGCAAAAATGCAGGCTTTGTAATTTATTTATTTATTTATTGTCTTTCAAAATACAAGGCGAAGTTAGGAAGTTAGATGTAATGGGAGCTCTTTAAAATATCCGGGCACAAAACCTACAACATCTAAATCATTCGTAGCGAATACATTTCAACAGCGAACAAACATTTTCATCAATATAAAGAAACATGTACTGTATACTGGCATAATCATAAATTGTTTAAAAAATATTTTACAATATTTTCAGTTGATTTATTACAAATTACAATAATAAGATATTAGAATTTAGATCATTGATTTTGTCAACATATAACCTATAATATCAATCCATTTCTTCGGAAACAGCTGATACTGTACTCGGTTCAATTTTTGAACTGAGTTCAATATTTCAACGCGTTCAAATTTTGACTAGGTTCAAACTGCGACCGAGCCACCATTCACACCAAGCATGAATAAATGAAAGAATGAATGAATGAATAAATGAATGAATGAATAAATGAATAAAATGAATGACTGAATAAATGAATAAATGAATAAATGAATAAATGAATAAATGAATAAATAAATAAATAAATAAATAAATAAATAAATGAATAAATGAATAAATGAATAAATGAATAAAATGAATAAATAAATAAATAAATAAATAAATAAATAAATAAATAAATAAATAAATAAATAAATAAATAAATAAATAAATAAATAAATAAATAAATAAATAAATAAATAAATAAATAAATAAATAAAATAAATAAATGAATAAATAAATAAATAAATTAATTAATTAATTAATCAAAGGGTTAATGAATGAATGATGATTAAAATAAACGCATAAATCAGTACTCACGAGTCCTCCATCAGCACATCCTCGTACTCAGCGGCCAGGTCGTGGTCGATGCCCATGAGGTCCTGAGCATAGGGTCCGGCACAGGCACAGCCGCCCCTCGCCTGCACGCCGAACACGTCGTTGAGCACGGCGCACACGAAGTTGTGGTGCAGAAAGGTGCCGCGCGGATGCCGCACGAGGAACGAGAACACGGCCAGACGCCGGCTGTGCGGCGAACTGTTGCCCAGAACTAGCACCTCGGGGATGTTGCGTGCGCGAGTACTAGTCTGCAATTGATGGAGGGATGCAGAATTAATGGAGGGGATGCAGAATTAATGGAGGGGATGCAGAATTAATGGAGGGGATGCAGAATTAATGGAGGGGATGCAGAATTAATCACTTGCTGATATAAATTTGGGAAGTGTAGGAGAATTTCAAGTATACTGCGATTCACTTGATTTGATGCTTGGCGATCAGTAAACAGCTGATGTTACGCAGCTTTGACACAATAATCCAAAGTCTTTTCAAAGTTTTGAAGACCTTTTTACCCCGGTCGTACACCGGAGCAATAAGCAATAGGCAACTAGCAACATATGGATCATAATTATGATTGTCTACTCTATACAAACCAATAGTTCAATGCACACTGAAACAGCTGCTTTCTATAGAGTTGACTATTTGTTTCTATAGCAGGATGCAATTAACTTGTCATAAGTCAGCTGATCGACGAGCATATGATCACAATACTTAACCTACAAATGCTGAATCTCGCAGATTATTGAAAAGGTCTTTTAAAAAGTTATTCTATGAAAGGTCTTCTTCAAAAGGTCTTTTAAAGACTTTAAAGGCCTTTAAGACTATCAAGCCTTTTGATTATTGTGTCGAAATCACTGTTTAATTATTACTGGATCAGCTGACTTATGACAAGTTAATTGAATCCTGCTGTAGAGTCAGGGTCGCTTTCCCCAACGCTGCTCAAGTGATAACAGCTGACGCCCAATTTTTTTTCTATAGTTTTCCTATTCTCCAAATTAAGGCTTAAGCCAGATGTATGAGATAAGTAGCGTTGGGGAAAGCGGCCCTTAGTGGTAGAGTAACTAGCATACTAAGGGCCGCTTTCCCCAACGCTGCTCAAGTAATAACAGCTGACGCTCAATTTTTTTTCTATACTTTTCCTATTCTCCGAATGAGGCTTAAGCCAGATGTATAGGATAAGCAGCGTTGGGGAAAGCGGCCCTAACTCTACCGTACTAACTCTACTCTACTTACTTGGTCGAGTAGCTGTTTTCACTACAATTGAGAATAGTAGGTAAGGTGTGTTGTCTAGTGAACAGATCTAACCTTGAAATGACTCTACTAGCAGACTCTACTCTACTAGCTCGAGACTGTTTTCATTAGGATAGTGGTGGTAGAGTAGAGTGAGAAGCGGTGGTGGGGGAAGGCAAGTGGTAGAGTACTATCCCACGGTGCTATCCCACTCTACCAAAAACAAGTACTCTACCATCACTCTACTCTACTATGAACGTTTTCATTGGGAGAGTTCACAAGATAGTTAGTACTCGCCCAGGGAACTCTACCACTAACTCTACTAATGAAAACCAGGCTTTACTGATATAAATTTAGGAAGAGTTGAATAGTTTCAAGTACAAGCGATCATCATTTTTTTGCTGTATATCTGTATTCTTATCAGAAACTTTATCAATCTAGGTTAAGGTAGTATTGTATTCTTATAGTTTAGCGTATTATTCTGTTGTAAATGCTTTTGTGATTTATTTTGTAATGCTTTGTGATTTTTTTGACAATAAATCTTTCCTTCTTTCAATTGTTGTGGATCCATCTTATTTTCTCACTCGATCAAATATAAACACTTAAATAACTTAGAAAGTGGAGAAATAACTCACAATTTTTTTGTGTTAATGGCCATTCCGCAGTGCTGTACCTGCTTCTCAAGAACACGTTGTTATACGAACTTGATTTAAGGTTATAGGAAGGAAGTACAGTTCGATCAGTACACAGTATCAGTCCATAAATTACAACAGTACGCGCAATTAGTCTGGGCACTTGGCCTTGGCAAGGCGCGGCATGGAGAGCGGTGTGTTTATCGAGCATTTCTAAATACATCGGCCTGTCCATCGCGGCGGCCGTAGTATCGGTGGCTAGCCGACTGCTAGTAGCGTCAGAGAGCCAAGTGCCCAGACTAATTGCGCGTACTGTAGGTAGGTATTTATGGAAGAGGAAGTAGGTTGGTGAGTGGGGGATTGGTGGGTGGCATAATTGAGATTTCTAGGATTTTGTCAAAGAGTGAATGGGATCTGAAATGGATTTGATCATTGAGTATATTGTGGGGCTGTGATTTGTTACCTATGTTTATATATATTTCGTATTGCTCTAGTGTGTTAAGTATACTTACTTGGTGATCTTTTCCTCCCTAGTAAGTATGGCCGCGACTCCCAGGGTCTGCTTCAGTTGCATAGCTATTCCCAGCCTAATCGACTCCACTATTCCCGCTGTACCACCTTCCTCACGCATTTCTGTATCCTTCAGGTAGCAATGAGCATCGTGTCTGAAAAATAATGAGAAAATACAGTACTATTCAAATAAGAAATTCAACAATTATTAATTGAAAATGTGTTAATTCAATGAAATTTACCTTCAAGGAATGGGAAAACACAACTCAAGGAACAAAATTCAACAATAATTTATTGAAAATTCAATGGAATGTACAAATGCAATAATTATTTCATAGTGGAACGATTAAATCAGATTAAAATAATACTTAATATTTTATTGATTCATTAATATAGCCACAGAAGTTGTATAAATTAAATAGGAAGAGAAAACCGAGCTCAGACCTTTCTATTCCTGTCCTGAATTTTCGTTAATGATATAGTCCAAAATGAAGTTATGATTATCTTTTACACATGATATTATATAAAAAGGTTTCAGTATTTTGAAAGTATACAAATTTTAAAATCTTTCAGTCAAATTAACGTACTCCAGCGGACAATACTGTGATAGTCCCACAAGTATTCCTTTAGATAAAAGGAGATGGGGTATTGCAACTATTCAATTATTATTAAATCACAATAATTAATTGAACGAAATTCCTAATTAATAATGCCAATTAGAAATTTCGTTCAATCTATTATTATTCCTTTAGCATTCTTCATTCAACCTCCTCTACTGCCTGCAAATCTCTAGAAAGCATAATGTAGTACTTCCTTCCCATTGAGTGGTTTTTCTTGTAGAAGTCCAATCTAATTCTCTCCGAAATTCTAACAAATCGTTAGAGCCATGTGTCGGATTTCATGTTCCAAATGAAGTGAAAAATCTTGTTGAGATTGTCACTTCAATAAACACTAAATGTTTATTAATTATGGAAAGATTCCACAACATCAACATTTGTTCTACAAATTTCATAAAATGAAACTTTTTATAGTTCATTATCACATCAAAAATATATTGGCTATAAACAGTTGAAATGCCGAGTTGTCTAAAACAAGTTTTACTGAGTCAGTTACAGTATTTAAACATTATCCTAAGAGTCTTGTTCTGCTTGCGGGTATTTTAGCAGGATATAGATAGCTAGTACATATACCAGATAAAAAAGTAATTGACTTTACTTTTTTCCACTTTGTACTTAACAAAAGTTCTGTCGGCAAAAATGAGCAACTCAAACAGGCAAGGGGATAACATTTTTAAAACCTCAGAAAAATGTTATGACTAAGGCTAGGCGTACACCGGTTAGTCAAGACAAGACAAGACGAGATTAGTCACGTACTTCACATAGTTGCTTATGAAGCAACACACACCGATTAGTCATTGCATCAGTGTGTGCTGCTTCATAAGCAACTATGTGAATTACTGTGACTAAACGTGACTAATCTCGTCTTGTCTTGTCTTGACTAACCGGTGTACGCCTAGCCTAAGGTTTCACCTCGCTCACACATGAGTCGATCACCCATCCCAAAGCGGTCTGTACTATTCGTGACTTAACCTAATAATTTTATTGAGAAGGTTAGACTTTATTCAGTCCATCAACAAAATACGAATAAATATAGCAGGATCCATTTAACTTGTCATAAGACATATGATCGACGAGCATATGATCACAATATTTAACCTACAAATGCTGAATCTCGCAGATTATTGAAAATGTCTTTTAAAAAGTTATTCTTTGAAAGGTCTTCTTTTTATATATATATATATATATATATATATATATATATATATATATATATATATATATATATATATTTTAGGATTCTACAGTACTTTACTGTCTTCCTTCTTTTAGCTGAGTCCTCCATCTCCGTCTGTCCTCCCACTCACCATCTCTCAAATTCCTCATAACCATAGCCTCATCCACCTCATCCCTCAAAGACCTTCTCAGTCGACCCTCTTCCTCCGCCCAATCGGGCTCCAATCAGTCACCATTCCAATCCACTTACTGGCACTAGCTATGACCATACTATATCAATCTCCTGTCTTCTATAAATTTTATCACATCAAATTCCACCCCATTCTGCATCTGATATCCTCATTCCTTACCTTATCCATCCTAGTCAATGCACAGCATCTTCTTAGTATTCCATCTCAACAGCTCTTATCTTACTTTTGTTTTCTTGTTGGTTACCCCACACCTCTGCACCGTAAGTCATAATGCTTCTGACCATTGCATTATATATTCTGTGCTTAGTTTTCTTAAGGTCTTCTTTTGAAAGGTCTTTTAAAGACTTTAAAGGTCTTTAAGACTTTCAAGCCTTTTGATTATTGTGTCGAAATCACTGTTAAATATTACTGGATCAGCTGATTTATGACAAGTTAATTGGATCCTGCTATAGTAGATTTGAATTTTGGATATTTATTTGTTTTTAAATCTCACCTGACAAAGAACACAGTGCCCCCTCCACAGCCGTTGGGCACGGGATTTTTGAACAGCCCCTTTTTGGCAACGAGCACTCCCGGGGTTTGGACACCCCCGACAAATTTGTGACCAGAAAAGAAGATGGCGTCTTTGTGCACCGACTTCTCGTCCATACCAGGAAGAATTGGGTTCATGTCCAGTTGTACGTAGGGTGCTGAAAATTAGAATATTTGAAAAGTGTTAGAAATTGAATGCTCTGAAATAATAAACTGTCTGATAGTATTGAAACTACAAACATAATTGTAGATAAATATACAATGAAGCCTATAGTCCGATTCACGTCAAGAAGTCAGCATTGTTTATATGAGGAGCATTGATGCCAAGTTTCATTGAGAGAGAAAGAGAAAACTGCACCAAACGTGTTTGTTGGGACTGTGTGCGACAACTATGCACAGTGCGGCTACTATGCAGTATGCACAGTGCGAATGGGATAGAGACATCAGCAACTGCCTTGTGCTGAACAAGGATAGCAAACTCCCATCTAAGCAATGCTGACTTCTTGACGTGAATCACACTATAGGAGATGTTATGGTGCCTTGAAAAGCTTGTAGTTTTTGAGAAAAAGACAAACAAAATTGCTTAATTTAACATGTAAAAGATGGGAAGGATATAGCACGATCCTTTTAACTTGTCAGAAATCAGCTGTTTCGGTTATAATTAAACAGTGATTTTGACACAATAATCAAAAGTCTTAAAGACCATATTTGAAAATTGTTCGAAATTGAATGTAGTGAAATAATCAACTGTTTGATAGTATTGAAACTACAAAGATAATTGTACATAAATATACAATGAAGCCTAGGAGATGTTATGGTGCCTTGAAAAGCTTGCAGTTTTTGAGAAAAAGATGGACAAAATTCTGCTATAGTATTCTTGATTTCTAGTGGCGTCATACTATCAGCTGAATGAATAGTGATATAGATATAGAATCAGCTGCTTATAGTGCGATTCACGCAGGGAAGTCAGCATTGCTTAGATGGAAGTTTGCTATCCTTGTTCAGCACAAGGCAGTTGCTGATGTCTCTATCCTATTCGCACTGTGCATAGTTGCCGCACTGTGCATTGTTGTCGCACACAGTCCCAACAAACACGTTTGGTGCAGTTTTCTTTTTCTCTCAATGAAACTTGGCATCAATGCTCCTCATATAAACAATGCTGACTTCTTGACGTGAATCGGACTATACTACGCATCATCCTCGTGAACACTATCTTGTATTCTACTTACTTTGATCGCATCTATAACAGCTACTTACGAAACATGTGACAGTAAGAAGAAGATAAAAGCTAATATTATTATCACATTTCCGCATTGTTGAAACCAGGTGAACTAAAGAGCTTATTAAGCTAGACGTACACCGGTTAGTCAAGACAAGACAAGACGAGATTAGTCACGTTTAGTCACAGTACTTCACTTAGTTGCTTATGAAGCAACACACCGGTTAGTCATTGCATCGGTGTGTGCTTCATCTCATGAATTAATGACCAAACGCACTAAACATCCTTGTCTTGTCTATCTTGAATTTATTTAGCGTACACCGGTTAGTCAAGAGAAGGACAAGAAAAGATTAGTTACGTTTAGTCACAGTAATTCACATAGATGCTTATAAAGCAGCACACACCGATGCAATGACTAATCGGTGTGTATTGCTTCATAAGCAACTATGTGAACTAAACGTGACTAATCTAGTCTTGTCCTTCTCTTGACTAACCGGTGTACCACCTAGCCTAATTGTTCATCAAATTAGTCATGTTTTAATTGATCATCATCATCATATCGTGTCCAAGCAAAACTCTTTTTTTATTATTATTATATTTTATATTTTAAAACAAGTCTCTGCTATTAATTATTTCAATTGATTAGTCACGTTTAACTAATCTCGTCTTGTCTTGACTAACCGGTGTACGCCTAGCCTAACAGCTACTTACGAAACAAGTGAGCTAAAGAGCTTATTATTCCCAAGGTTATTAGACAAAAGGTTGAACCATTCCTAATGCTTTTTGAATCCACAAGCTTTTTGAGTGGGGGGACTGATTCGGCTGACGTCATTTTGATAATATCAGCTGTTGATAATTGACTGGTATAGCAGGATGCAATTAACTTGTCATAAGTCAGCTGATCGACGAGCATATGATCACAATACTTAACCTACAAATTCTGAATCTCGCAGATTATTGAAAAGGTCTTTTAAAAAGTTATTCTATGAAAGGTCTTCTTCAAAAAGGTCTTTTAAAGACTTTAAAGGTCTTTAAGACTTTCAAGCCTTTTGATTATTGTGTCGAAATCACTGTTTAATTATTACTGGATCAGCTGATTTATGACATGTTAATTGAATCCTGCTGTAATTGGCGAACTGCGAGTGTGACGTTACATGAATCAAAAAATCAGACTTCCCCCTCCACTTTGCGCCGTATACTAGCGATGGTTCAACCTTCTCTCTATTAACCTTGTATTATACCAACCTGCAGTTGCATAGTCCCAGAACGCAAGTGCATTGTACTGGTGCAGTAGGAGCGTGGTTGCCACGTCATCGGCCAGAATGCCAGTTATGTTGGAGGCAGCTGAAAAACAGCCGATCAGCTGACGATCGGGGCCCTCCAGTTGACGGTGCAGCTGCAGCTGATTCTCAAGGTCAACCAAATCCAGGAAACCTTCCTTTGTCTCTGATATCCTCACAACCTACGGCACAAGAAAAAAAAGAAAAATATTAGTTCCAACAAATAAGAGGCATTAGTGTAACAATGCCTTAGCAAATAAGTAATATCAGTGGTCACTCGGTGAGAGCGGTTGCAAAGTAATCATGTGGTTAAGTAACAAACATTCAAGACCGCTCTCGGATGGGTGACCGACACAAAAAAGTAACAAAAAATTGTGCAATGAGGCGAGGTGGAACCTACCCGTAAGGGTCTCCCCACCAATAAAAGCCATACGATAAAAAAAAGAAAAAAGAGGCATTTATTGAGATACGACATGGGTCCTCTTGCACCAAAGAGGATTAATATTACAACATTATTACTAACGCACAAACTTGGAGCTTATTTGAACCAACGCACAAGCTTAAATTTGATCAATTTTAGCAGGAGAAAAGTTTTGTCGATCACCATACCGTGAGTAGTAGTCACAATAGCCTGGTTTTCATTAGTAGAGTTAGGGCCGGTTCATGAGCTCGGGATTTAGCCAAGTCCTAGACTAAAACGGGTGGCCAGCGTAGCATCGACAAACGTTAGCCTCGATACTATGTGCTAAGGGCTCTCTATGCTGCTAACCCACTAACCTGTCGAGACAAACGTTTGTCGATGCTACGGTAGCCACCCGTTTTAGTCTAGGAGACCAAGCTAAATCTCGAGCTCATGAACCGGCCCTTAGTGGTAGAGTTCCCTGGGCAAGTACTAACTATCTGGTCACCTCTCCCAATGAAAACGTTCATAGTAGAGTAGAGTCATGGTAGAGTACTTGTTTTTAGTAGAGTAGAGTGGGATGGCACCGTGGGATAGTACTCTACCACTTGTCTTCCCCCACCACCGCTCCTCACTCTACTCTACCACCACTATTCTAATGAAAACAGTCTCGAGCTAGTAGAGTAGAGTCTGCTAGTAGAGTAGAGTCTGCTAGTAGAGTAGAGTCATTTTAAGGTTAGATCTGTTCACTAGACAACACACTTTACCTACTATTCTCAATTGTAGTGAAAACAGTTACTCGACCAAGTAAGTAGAGTAGAGTTAGCTCGGTAGAGTTAGTATGCTAGTTACTCGACCACTAACTCTACTAATGAAAACCAGGCTTTAGGGTGGGTTTATGAGCACGGGATTAGTAGTCCACCTAGTTTATCTTTTAGATTCGAGATGATCTGTTGTACTCATGAACCCAACTATTAAACTTCGGGTTTTTCCTGCGATAATATTGCTCTTTTACACCTGGGACTTGCTAATCTCGAGCTCATAAACCCGATTTTCAACACTCGGTGCAAAATCCTGTTTTCAGCCTCGAAATATAGATAAACCCGAGCTCATAAACCGCCCCTAAAACAGTTATTTATAGCTATAGTGCGATTCACGTCAAGAAGTCACCATTGCTCAGATGGGAGTTTACTATCCTTGTTCAGCACAAGGCAGTTGCTGATGTCTCTATCCTATTCATAGTCACTGGATTGTTGTCGCACACAGTCCCAACAAACACGTTTGGTGCAGTTTTCTCTTTCTCTCTCAATGAAACTTAGCATCAATGCTCCTCATACAAACAATGCTGACTTCTTGACGTGAATCGGACTATAGGTATAAGTATAAATTCATTGACGTATATAATTGTTTTCTAAAAATTCAGTTGTACTTATCTCATCATTCCCCTTCACAGCCCAGCAATATTGAATGCTAGATCTAAAATAATGTGACGCTATAATAATTCACTCATGTAATTATACAATGCACTAAAAATGCACTGTAAAGCATTCCAAGTGTGAGATTACTCGTCAAGTTACTGATAAAGCTCGACCTTCAATGTTGTTTAGAGCTGTGCATCTCATCTCGTAATACAAATCTGTTGGTGTAAATGCAAGCAGCTCCAAGTTTGCCGAGTTGAAAATTGTTCAATAAGACTGTTCATGTGTCATTAATATCACCTTGACACATATTCGAGATACGTACTTAAGAGTTGGAGAATATTTCATAATATTTATTGAAATTTTGATTCTCAATTTATTGTTATGTAATAGCATCATCTTCAATCAGCATAATTTTGTAAAATCTATTGATTGTGAGTTGTAGTTTTCAAATATTTTTCATTCAAAACTCTTCATCAAGCGGTCTATTACTAGAACTTGTTCTAATGAACAGGAAATTATCTTTACATTAATGTTAAAAGACATTATAAGAGGTATATAAAACTACTGTAGGTATATTTTCTTCTGACGTAAGCTTTCAAATTCGAATTCATTTTCCATTACATAGGAACAGAAAACAGCTTATATGATTTATTTGTAAAAATTTATGTACATATTATATTTGAGTATTGGCAATGATTTAAATTAAATTCTATACCATTTAACGTCAATAAAAGTCAATCATCAATGATTATGGAGTTAAGACAAACAAAATTCTCCTGTGACAACAAGATTAAATAAATAAATTGAAAATAAATTCTATTTACAGTATCAACTTTTAAAAATGGTAAATTATAAAAATTATCTTCTACAATATCATGTTATTAACATTGCTTATGTACTTTAGAAATTGAGTGTCAAGTATTTCCAAGTTTCCATAAGTATATCCAAGATTTGCAAGTTTCCATAATTATTTGAGGAGTCTTTAGTTAGTTATTTGCATCAAAAATATTTTTTCTATTGTACATATTAATTTCATGATTGAAGATGCTAGAATGCTAGATGCTATTGTTATGATGACATGAGAAAAGAGTATACTGTATAATACATTAATATAAATTTAATAATATTTATTATATTTATATCTAGTGGAACGGTCGTTCCACCACCCGTCCCCCCCCATGATACAAATGAAAGACCGGGACCACTATATATTCTGTAACGAACTTCCCTTTGATGTTCGCATGCCGCCATCTCAATTTACGCGGAAGGTAGTGAAAATTTTAAAATGTTGTAATGACATTATTTTCTTAGATTTTTGAGCGCTTTCATTTAAGATCAGAACGAACTTTCTACGATATAAATTCGCAAAGATACTATATACGGGTATTTTGTCATTTTACTAATTTTGGGATTTTTCAATTTTTTTCAACTTTGAGCACTTGATGTGAAAAATCTGTAATGAGTTGAGATTTCGGACTACCAAAAGCGATTGAAGACATGTTTAAACTATCTACATTTAAAATTTCAAATCATTTAATGCCCGATTAAGCTCTGTAGCTCTGTCCGAATAAAAATTAAAGTTGCAATTTGAAGTTAGAATTTGAAGCTTTTTATCGAATGTAAACAGGGCCACCCAGGAACATGGCCTAGACACTCGAAATGTGACGTCACGGCTAAGAGGCCTACCACTCCACTATACTGTTCATAAACAGCCACTGATCACAACCAAGTTTGAATATTTAAATTTTTATTATTTAAAATTTTTATTATTATATAGACCTACTTACCCACCAAAAGGTAATTGTGCAGTTGAAATAAACTCGAGACGAGAAAAACCAAACACGAATTCCAATTTTAATGCAGGGATGAGTTGTAAACATGAGTTGTTATGGACACGATGTGATGACGTCAGCTGCACGTTTAAATTCAGTGTCTAGCTAGACCATGTTCCTAGGTGGCCCTGATGTAAATGTCGCGATCCTAGCGGTTAAAAACTAAAAGTTTCACACTGTTGCCACCGCCAAATTCGACCTTTTCAATAATAGCCCAGTAAAATTGTCATCAAAAATAGGGTCTACCTTGTATGAAATGGGATAGTCGGTTTTTTTTTTTTTAGTAATGTTTATGGTAGTCCTGGGATGCTAAATCCAAGTTTTAGACCTAGGCAAACTACCGGTTCATCTCCAAAAATCGTACAAAATGGCGGAATTTTGCACTTTTTTTATGTTTGGCTAATTTTCACCCTGAAGAATCTGTTTTTCATAGAGGACATTGTGCATATTTCTTAAAGTATATCAAATTACCTTCAATTTGAGACCAAATTTATCATTGTAGGCCCAACCGTTTGCGAGATACAGCTCTTCAAAGTTCATAAAATTAACGAGAATTTACCCTTTTTTTCAATTTTTCGCAATTTTGACCCTGAAGAATCACTTTTTCATATAGAACATTCAACATAGGGTTGAAAGTAAATTTAAATACCTACAATTTGATACCTGATTGGTTATTGTAGGCCCAACCGTTTGCGAAATACAGCTCTTCAAAGTTCATCAAATTATCGTAATTTTTCACTTGTTTTTACATTTGGTCAATTTTGACCGTGAAGCATCACTTTTTCGAATGTGACTTTCAGCAAAGTTTTGAATGATAATTTAAGAATCTACAATTTGAGACCAAATAGATCATTGTAGACCCAATAGTTTGCGAGATGTAGGCCTTCAACGTTTATCAAATTGTTGAATTTTTCCACTTTTTCTACATTTCTTCAATTATGACCCTGAAGAATCATTTTTCCATAGAGAACATTCAACATAGTTTTGGAAGCTGATTCAATTACCTACAATTTGAGACCAAATTTGTTATTGTAGGCTCAACCGTTTGCGAAATACAGCTCTTCAAAGTTCATTGAATTATCGTAATTTTTCATTTGTTTTTTGAATTTTGACCGTGAAGTATCACTTTCTCATATATGACATCCAACATATTTCTTAAAGTATATTAAAATACCTACAATTTGAGAATTAATTGGTCATTGAGGGCCTAATAGTTTGGAAGATATAGGCCTTCAAGTAGATTAGTAGAAGTCTATTCACATTTAAAATTTCAAATCATTCAATGTCCGATTAAGCTCTGTAGCTCTGCCCGAATAATAATTAAAGTTGCCATATTTGGAATTTGAATTTTTAAAAAATGTAAATGTCGCGTCAATTGAACAATTTCAGCAATTAAAAAGAAATAAAACTCTGACAGGAAATAGAAAATTGAATCGTTCATTTTAGAATCATTAATGGGAAAATTTGAGAATTTTGTTCCTGGAATGTATAATAATGGTGTTGGGCAAATTTTACAAGGATTTCATTTTTCGATTACAAAATATTTTTTTCATCAAAAGTGGTCATGTGACCTATCGTGATGGGTTAAAATTTCAATCTAAATTCAAAATCTCAATCTTATTTAACAAACTTTGTGGATAACTGCTTATACATGAATTAATGTTGCTACAATGATATGTCGTTAAAGTCTGGATAGTAAATGATAAGGTGTGATGCAACAGACACAGTCACAACGTCTTGTTTGTTCATCCAGTATTAACCATAACTGGCTTACTTATAGCTAGAATAATTTTGTAGCACCCAAATAGTGAGGATAAAATATATTTTATTAAATAACATAGCATTTCACTGTTTAAAAAAAATTAACTCTCTCCCCATCCATTGTGTTTGCAGTGTTATACCTCTATAACAAGAAGGTGATTAAAAAAAAAAGAACTGATATCCTCTCAAAAAATTCTCCAAAAAAGACCATTCGTCACGTCTACCCCGACCCTATTGAAAACGCTGGTGTGGAAACTACAATTTTGTACCAGAAATATCAAAGAATTTTATAAGCTTTCAGTAAGAAAATATTTGATATAGCCTAAATAAGAAACCCGTCTCCCTCTGCAATATACATTTATACATACAATATAATAATTATGTGTAGCCAACCCAAACAAAAATGAAAACTCTGTTCTGGAAGCCATTGACATTGAAGTAAAATTTGGAAGAAATTTTGGGGGAGGGCGAGGGCGCTCAATAATTTAGAAAGTTCATAAAAACTTGTTAGCTCAAACACTGAGAGTATGATTCCTGAAAGTTTAGCATATTTCTAATTCGTGATTTTAAGTGGGTGAGATTGAGCGCCCTCGCCCTCCCCCAAAATTTCTTCCAAATTTTTTCTTCAATGTCAATGGCTTCTAGAACAGAGTTTTCATTTTTGTTTGGGTTGGCTACACATAATTATTATATTGTATGTATAAATGTATATTGCAGAGGGAGACGGGTTTCTTATTTAGGCTATATCAAAACATTTTCTTACTGAAAGCTTATAAATTTTTTTTGGATATTTCTTTGGTACACAAATTGTAGTTTCCACACCAGCGTTTTCAATAGGGTCGGGGGTAGGGGACGGGTGACGAATTCTTTTTTGGAGAATTTTTTGAGAGGATATTATATTTATTAAATAATTAATATAAATTTAATACTCCATACGGTAAGAAGAGTAACTCATGAAAAATAATTTTATTGTAGGACAATAAAATTTCACAAAGGCTAAAAAGAAGAAAGTAATCGATAGTAGTCATGAATGACCTTTGAATAGAATGGCTTCTGTAATGTTAAACATGCATACAGGAAATTTGAATGAATCTAATCTAACTAGGACAACCGAGATAATATTAATCCCACAGTCGTGAGAAAAATAAGAATAAGACTATAGCACTGTATGCTCTTTAAATATGTATGTATAAAATATGTATGTCTGACTTTTTATGGGAACCTTGACAATAAGATAAAAACAAGGAAGAATGATTTATCTCAATGATTAACTTCCATCTTACAATAATACAATAATTCAAGTTATATCAATAATTATGACCGACACAAAAAATAAGGAGAGGTGGAACCAAAGGGTCTCCCCACCGATAAAAAGCCGTACGATAAAATAAAAAAAGTAATAATTAAAAAACATTCTTTGAAAAAAATTATTATATTTTATATAAGAAAATATTTTCTATAATAATTACTATATTTCTGTATTAATAATATAATAATTATATCTTGAATATTAATCTATATTAGGCTAATATTTAATTTCAATATTTCAGTAATTTCTGGAAATTACATTACTGATTTCTCTCACTCTACAATCTGCAATAGATAGGTGTAACATTTTGCAATACAACTTGATGTAATATGAAACTCTCGTTTTACATCAACATAAAAAACAAGTAGTCATTCTATGCGTTACCAAGAAATCGTAATTGTAGTAATAAATACATAACATAACTTTTGCGATCATGAGATGAATTTTAAATCAAATGTGTTCCGCCTATCATGTCCTTGGCATACTTTCAAGTGTATATGAATGGGAGTATTCTAAACAGTATTTTAAAAACTCTCCTCTCTTCCATTATCTAACTCAACGATTCATGGATTCAATACCAGTAATTGACTCTGGAGGTTCAAATTTTTATGCAGTGATATGATAGTCCAATATATATGATGAAGATATTTGATAGATCTAATGATTTTTAATTTCATTGTATAGTATTACCTTGAAGAAGCAGAATCAGCAAGGAATCCTAATTATTTGAAATAATTCAAACCCTACTTTCAACTTTATAATAAATGGATTTGTTTCATTTGTTACCTTCCAGTTTTGTAACTAAATTGTCTGAAAGTTTCAACATTTCCATATTATATGATTTTAATATTTTTTTTATCGTATGGCTTTTTATCGGTGGGGAGACCCTTACGGGTAGGTTCCACCTCGCCTAATTGCACAATTTTTTGTGTCGGTCATCCATCCAAGAGCAGTCTTGAATGTTTGTTACTTAACCACATGATTACTTAGCAACCGCTCTCACCGAGTGACCACTGATATTACTATTAATTTATATTAATAATTAAAATATTTTAATATTTATGATCATATTATGTGATTTTCTAATATAATTGTAGTTTTAAGACTTTTAGGGCGTACACCGGTTAGTCAAGACAAGACAAGACGAGATTAGTCACATAGTTGCTTATGAAGCAACACACACCGATTAGTCATTGCATCAGTGTGTGCTGCTTCATAAGAAACTATGTGAATTACTGTAACTAAACGTGACTAATCTTGTCTTGTCTTGTCTTGACTAACCGGTGTACGCCTAGCCTAAGACTTCAACTTTCTGTAATAGACTTCACAAATTGATTTCATTCAAGTGGGACTTACCAAACTTGACTATAATAACAGTTACATCAGGCTGTTCTAGTTCTAGGAATACGCTTTCCGGGTTGAGGTTGAACAGAAAAAATATTTTTCAGAGTACTATATTCTGTGTTTCGCATCCACTTGACTGAATCAGCAGAGGTGAATGATCATTAACCAGAAAAGATGTAACGTGTGGTTAGCACATTGGCATCTCAACCATAAGCTAGTCTTCGCAACCCAGTGATGGGAACAGAGCACTGCTGGATAACATTGTGTTAAGCAGCTATATAGTGCAATGCAACAATTTAATATACCTCCAAAATATAGGGAGTGACTGACTAGCCTTACTAACGATTAGCCAGGCTCCCACTGGATTGGATCTATTTGAGAAAAAACAATTCAATTTCAATGCAGCCCTACCTTAGCCTGTATCTCCCTCCAAGGCAGCAGGTTGGAATGGTGTTCGCAGGGTCCTACGAACACGACCGGCGGCTCGGCTAGTGCCAGCGAATGAATGAGCTTGTGCACGGCGGCCGTGCATCCGTGACCGGCGAATATCACCACGTCGTCCTCACACGCGTGCACGGCGTTGCGGATTATGTCACGCGCCTCGTGTCTGCACAATAAAACAAACAAATGACTCAAATCAACAAGTTATTATAAGAGTGAAACATTGGCAGAATTGAAATGAATAGCGAAGGGATATACAGGAATATACAGGTTTTCTGGTGCGAAATTTTTCAATGAATTAAAATTTTTAACAATTTGGCTATTTTCGGTTCAAAACTTACATATTATCTGCTGTAATATTCAAAAATTTCCAAGTGTTTCGTTTTCGAGTGAAAAATTGTGACTTTGAAAGATATGGATCATAACCTAAATTTTGGACTTTTTTTCTAAATTGAAGAGGGACAGTTTTGGGCTTGAGCCTGTTGAACCTTTCATTTAGTATTATGTGTACATTACTGAATAAATCAATAAATCAATGATTACAACGAGATATTAGAATAACACTAAGTTAGAATTGAGTCCCGCAAAGCATAAAACATAGGGAACTATAGCAGGATTCTTTTAACTTGTCAGAAAACAGCTGATTTGAAGTTAGTAAACGAGCGTACATCAATCAGCTGTTTTATGACAATTTAAAAGAATCCTGCTATAAATAGCCAACATTTGGATGTGTTTGACAAATAAAAGATTGAAGATGGTAATAATCATGATTATAATAATAATTATTATAAGAATGACTTTAATCTAAACACATTTTAATTAACACAATCTAATTACAAAATTTATTCTGTAGTTGGATTCATTGTGTACTTCCTCCATATTTTTTGCACTGTACAGTATTTTCACTTTAGATGATTAATAAATTTCTTGTTAATTTTTATATGATTTTTCATATATTTGTTTGTAGTTTTAGTGTAGCTTCAGATGTTATATAATGTTTATTATTGGACTTACTTTTATTGGATAACAAATTGGATAAAATCTCACGCTCAGACTGTAAGGTCTTAGTGAAATTTGAGTCTTTCATATTTTTCATGTGTATTTCATCTAATATTTATTCTGTATTGTTCATTTCATTCTCTTTGTTTAATTCATTGTATATGTGAATATTTTTGGAAGAACAAAAATTGATTGATTAATTAAACAGCTTGAAAAAACAAAAATATATGGTGATTTTTTATTACTGAGAATAGGAACATTGAATATCTTTTTTCGTTTTGAATTGGAAGTGGTGACGGATCAAATTATCCGCAAACTTTAATTAATATTTTTTGTTAAAAAACAATGAAACAATTCAATAATCTTTATTCATAACCCCAAAACAATTTCAGACTTACAAGTGAGTTACATGTAATAAGTTACTTACATGTAAGTTACAAAATAATTTAGATCCTTTCAAGTCCCACACTCACATGTTGGAACATAATTGCGATTCAAAAATACAAAGCTTCAATTGCAGTGAATTCACAATACAGTCCAATTTATTTCATAATTCATGAAATCCTTGCTCGGTAAGACTCCAGTTTTCAAGACGCAGAAAACAAGATCAAAAGAAAGAAACTGCTGCAAAAGAACGTAATAAAGGCACAGGCAGCAGAATAAAGAAGGACCACTTCACTGCACCTTCTCAAGTGGATGATTTTAAAATTTATGAGACGCAATTCACACTCAAGAGCAGAAGGAAGAAGAGGTGCAATAGGAAGAGGTTAAAGAAGGAACAAAAAGAAGAATTGAAAAGAAGTAGGGTGGAAACTAGAAGAGAGGAAAAAGAAGGTGGTAATTTTGAAAAAAGAAAGAGATCACAAGGAGAAAATTGGAGAAATACATCAACGATAAAAAGAAGAGGAGACAAGAATCTTTGGATGGAGGTGGAGAGGGAGATGAAGAAAAATGAGGAGGAGGAGGAGGAGGAGGAGGAGAAGAGGAGGAGAAGAAAGAGGAGCAGGAGGAAAAGTAGGAGGATGAGGAGGAGAAGGAGGAGGAGGAGGAGGAGGAGAAGGAGGAGGAGGAGGAGGAGGAGGAGGAAAAGGAGAAAACGAAAATAGAAGATGAAGGAACGGACGACAACAAAAGTCTTGCAGGGTGAAAATCGAGAATAGAACGAAGAGATAAAGGTGGTAGAGAAGTTGTAGATGAAGAGAAGAAAAGAGAGAAAAAATAAATAGAAGATAAAAAGTTAAGAAGAAAGCGACTAGAGAAGTGGAAGTTTGAGGAGATTACAAGACAGATAGGAGGAGAATGAAAGAAGAAGGATACTAGAGGCGAATGAGAAAGAATAGGAGGATAAGGAGAAGAACAAAGAAAAACAAGGAGAATTTCAAAGAAGAAACAATGGAGGGTGGATACTGACTAGGAAGAAGGAGAAGGAGACAACAAGAGAATAGACTGAAGAGATGATGATGACAATGATAATGAAGAGAAAACCGAGAAGGGGATTTGGAAGAGGAAAAGCAGAAGATAAAGAAAGAGAGGAGAAGGAGAAGGAGGGATAAAAAATAGACTAGAAAAGAAGGTAGCAGATAAAATGTAGGGAAGGTAGAAGAGGAAGAAGAAGGAAAGAAAGGATGAGAAGGCGCAGGAAAAACGAGGAGGAGGAAGGGAGGGAAGGGGAGGGAGAGGTAGAAGGGAGGAGGAGGAAGGAGGAGAGAAAGAAGAAGAAGAAGAAGAAGAAAAGGAAGAAGGAGAAGAAGAAGAAGAAGAAGAGAAAAAGTAGAGATTTGTCTCACCTCAGTAGCGTGGACTGCATTGACGTGATACTAGTCGTGGTATGGGTGTTGCCATAGACGGGCAGTACTTCTTTAATTATATAATCCTCAACGAATTGCAACGCCCGCCCCGATGCCGCATAGTCACAATAGACCACTGCAAATCAAACAAAAATTAAAATTAATTAAATCCAATTAATATCACCACTTCAATCAAAACTAGCAACAAAAAGTATCACAATACTGAAACAATGGAAATTCATCAACACCAACAAGTAAAGAAGTTGAAACAAAAGAGAACAAAACAAAAATAAATGAAAATAGAAAAAAAAGAACAACTAAAATTTAATTCATCGAAAAGTGGAATCATACTATAGTCCGATTCACGTCAAGAAGTCAGCATTGTTTATATGAGGAGCATTGATGCCAAGTTTCATTGAGAGAGAAAGAGAAAACTGCACCAAACGTGTTTGTTGGGACTGTGTGCGACAACAATGCACAGTGCGGCAACTATGCACAGTGCGAATAGGCGATAGAGACATCAGCAACTGCCTTGAGCTGAGCAAGGATAGCAAACTCCCATCTAAGCAATGCTGAATTCTTGACGTGAATCGCACTATAGCCTAAACAAATTGTACAGAGGGTTTTCTAGAGTCAAATAATCGCCATCACAAATCATTACTGCTTTTTACAAAGTTGAAAGTGAAAGGTTTAGTCAAGACAAGTCAAGATAAGACACGTTTAGTCATTCACATAGTTGCTGAAGCAGCACACCGATGCAATGACTAATCGGTGTGTGTTCAAGCAACTATGTGAAGTACTGTGACTAAACGTGACTAATCTCGGCTTGTCTTGCCTTGACTAACCGGTGTAAGCCTAGCCTAAGAGTCAAGTCCAATAGTTCACGTGTTCAACTCACGGCAGCTCAACTAGCAGACCATGTAAACATGTACATGAGTTCTTAATTCCTGACAGTTTTTGGCACACTTCATAAGGTGCTAATTGATGGGTGGTATAAGAATTAGTTTCTTTCTCACTCAAGCTATAAAACTTGGAATGTGACTCGAGTGACTCAAACATCTAAATGTATTAGAGATTTTCTGAAATTCTACAATTTTATTTGCGATTCACAAAGTACGCACTCAAAACCAGATTCAAAGTACGACTGCCTAAAACCAGTCGTCATCTCTCATCATCACCCCTCTCATTACCCACGCACAAGCCTAGAGCTCATGTGGGCATCACCCTCAAAAAAATCTAACGAACATAAGAACTTTTTTGGGAAATTTTAATTCAAATTTTTTTATTCCTGCTGAGTGAAATTTTTAGCAGACATACAATATTAACTTGAAAATTTGCATTCAAAAGTCCATTGAACATCAAGAAATTTCTTTGTAAAATTTCAATTTAAATCTATTTATTCCTGCTGAATATAATTAATTTTTAGCAGATACATACAATATTAATTTACTGTAGCAGTGTCAGGATATGCCATGCCACAAAATGACTTGGTACTTTATTTTTCAATTTGTAACTAAATAGTGGTTTGACAAAATCTTTGTATTTTTTTCAATCAAGCACTGGCAACCTTCGACTGGTACATGCCAATGGAACCGTGTGAACACGGCAAGTAAGAGTCAAGTCCAATAGTTCACGTGTTCAACTCACGACAGCACAACTAGCAGACCATGTAAACATGTACAAAAATTACTAGAGTGGATAAACGTAACTGTATCAAGTGGCATCCAACTATCATGTTACAATTCAAATGTTATTCTTGCTGGTTCTTTTCATAATTTTTATCAGAGCATAGTAGCTACTCTTCACGGCAACAACTGTGTTCATCCTAGCGTATTCTTTGAACAGGTGTTGGAACTGCTACAATAATACTACGGAGCTCAGTAGTTGAATTGAGATAGATCATGTTGCAAATATAAAAGGTCATCACACAATCCAAAATATAAATCATCCAACAATCTGGGAACTGTTTCAAGAGAAAAATAGAAATTCTGTAAACTGGGAACAAGCCGGACACACACTGGACATGAATACAGCTTACTATTTAAATAAGTTGAAAGTACTATTCATAATCACTTGTAAATAGCATCTACACCTTTCCCAGTTGTATTTGAGAAAGTATCTATTGTAATTATTGAGAAAACATCAGTTTTAAATGAGAACGGTCAATTGTATTTGAGAAGATATCACATGTAATTGAGAATGGTGAATTGTAAATGAGAAAGTATCATTTGTAATTGAGAAGACGTCAGTTGTAATTCAGAAATCAAATTAAAGAACCAGCTTACCTTTTTCACGTTTTCAACTTCTCATTTACATGTGACAATTTCTCATTTACAATTCACCATTCTCAATTACATGTGATATCTTCTCAAATACAATTGACCGTTCTCATTTACAACTGATGTTTTCTTAACTACAAATCACTATTCTCAATTACAACTGATACTTTCTCAAATTGAATTGACACTTTCTCAAATACAGTTGGAAAAGGTGTAGTAACTTATATATAACCGTAGCCCAATCTAATACATTAGAGGGGGCTATGATATAACTTATAGCACAGTGTAACATTATAAGTCCAGTGTGTGTCCCCAAGTCTAATGTTTCACAAAACTCCCAATTTTTCATGAAAAAGACCCCTGGCTCATGTATGAAGTAATAAGCTAGCTATATCTCAGTTTTCAAATAGATTCCTTCAATTATCCATGAATCTCATGATTACTTGGAAATTACCTATGAATGAGTATCACATTTCATATTTGAGTATTTTATTCGAGTACTCTGATACGTCATTCTCTGTTATGAGTAATTATATTTATCAATATCTGACTATAGTCGGGGCAAAGAAAGAATGAACACGGCCGAGAGAGAAGCCTAGTCACTCTCAGAAAGAGAAGAAGAGTATGTATTCCCCCACTATTGTATGAATTTTTATTCCCCTACTATGCCTATACAATCGTATTCCCCCACTATACAATCGTATCCCACTCACCACTTAACAGTGGACGTGGCAAGTAGCGGTACTGGGGGAGTTGGGAGAGATTCCGTGTTCATTCTTTCTTTGCCCCGACTTTAGAAGCACAGATTAAGGAATGCAATCCAAAGATTATCAGACTAAATTTAGGAACAGAAGAAGTTTTGTGTTATAGTATGGCAACAGACAAAAGAACCTTGGCGCATCGTATCACTAAAGTGATACAGTAACACATAGTACCACTACTCCAGTGAGCGAGTGAGATAAACTGCTGCATTGCATAACGTGCGCTCTCTATGCGCATTAGAGTTCTTATTTTGGAGGCTCTTTTGTCTGTTGCCAGACTATAACACCTGTTTATTATTTCCTATAAGATTGTATTGCTTGATCCAATAAATGATGATTAATATTAAATGATTACCCTTTGAGTAGTTGTGAACGTGATATTGTGGTAGTTATCCATAATAAATGAAAAGACAAGATGTTGTCAAACCACTGATTTATTATAAAATCGAGATACCGGTTTCGGTTGTTACACCATTATCAATCTCTGGTAAACTCTGGAGTTTATTAATTAAATTTCATTTATTAAATGATTATTAGAAAGAAATAGAAGAATAAAAAAGGATTGTACTTTATAAATGTGCTAATACCAACAATGTTCAACAGTACAGTACAAGTGTTATTTTATTCTGTGACAAACTTAAAGATAAAAGATGCAGCTTCAAGACAACGCGAATAGAAATTAACATAATTAATTGAACGAAATTCCTAATTATTATGATTTAACAGCAACTGTATAGTTGCAATATCTCATTTCCTTCCATCTTCGAAATTAACATCATAGAAAAAGCATACGCAAGTATGCGTAATTGCGTATGCTTTCTCTATGTTAACATCTACGAATTTATTCAATGTATTTCAAGATAACCCATATTTGGGTCAGTACTCCAAGTCAAGTGTTTTCAATTTGATATGATATTTGAGCCTCAAACGAATTTCCTAAAACGCGTAAGAATCACCAGACTTATTGAATATTCTACTTCAACCACAAATAAAGAATTATAAAATCAAAAACCGATTAACAGACGTCTGAAGGGAAAATGGATTCACACATTAGGCTAGGCGTACACCTGTTAGTCAAGACAAGACAAGACAAGATTAGTCACGTTTAGTCACAGTGATTCACATAGTTGCTTATGAAGCAGCACACACTGATGCAATGACTAATCGGTGTGTGTTGCTTCATAAACAACTATGTGAAGTACTGTGACTAAACGTGATTAATCTCGTCTTGTCTTGTCTTGACTAACCGGTGTACGCCTAGCCTAAATGAATAAATAAAAATGTCTCGGACTGCATCAAATAGCAAACCAGTCCCCCATGTGGGCGAATCATATACATTTGTCCAAGGTCAAACACGAATTAAAATGCTGGAATTTTACGACTTCAGTGAGGAGCAAAAAACTGTGACCTCCACATGTCGCAACAAGGCTAAAAAGTGTCATTTGTGCTACAGGCTCTGTTCTGTACAGTGGGCATATTTTTTCAAGAATATTTATTAGAACTTGTTTTTGTCGCGAATGTATCTACAACCAGAGAAAATAGAAGTAAAATTATTCATTCTTATTCTATTCTCTCTATATAGAACTGCATATCACGGGTTTTTTTAAATTATTTTTTGGTTTAGTATTGCCTTAATGTTTATAAACAGTGGAACTTTCCAACGAAGGATGATTCGAACTGAGATTTGAAATTCTTTACGGTACTTTTGGAACTGCAACACAAACAACTAATATACTAAATGATTCATGAAGTATTCTATTCTCTCTGTGTACAACGGTATAACGTATCACGTTTTTTTATTTATTTATTTTGGTTTTGTATTGCTTAAATGTTTATAAACAGTGGAATTTTCCAACGAAGGATGATTCTTAAGGATTTATTTTTTTAGTATAGAGCTGTACAGGAGTACTATTTTTTAGTTTATTCATTTTATTTTATTTTTAGTACTGTATAGGTTTCTATTCCAACATGATGCATTACAGTACTGTATTGGAATTCGCTTTATTGATTTCTGAAGACATGATTTGTTGAAAACAAATCAAGACAAGACTTGATTGTCAAATGGGAGATTTAAAAGATGAATTAATTTGAAAGAATAATGTATGAAATTTAAAATACAAAAATGAAAATAATAAGATATCAGTTTCCATTCCAATGATTCATTCAAATTGGTTTTATTGATTTCTCAAGGAATGTTTACAAGACGTAATTTCTTGATAATTTTCTATAAGACAACATACAGTATGAAAAATAGAATTTACTGTATAAATTGATTCAAATCTAAAAATTAAAAAAAAATGACATTAATGATTCAAATTTATGGCATTTTCATGGAAACCTATCGATGAAAATTAATGAAAGGCTGTGTATTATGAATAAATGAAGGATTTGATAAGGAATGATAAGTTGAAGGTTACAGAATAATAAATGGGAATTTATGGAATTGATTATGGAGGGAAATGATATACGAACAGTATTAGATACGAAATGATCAATGGATGAAGGTTACAGAATAATAAGAAGTGTAATGAGAGATTATGGAGTGCTCATGGAAAACTGATGGATGAAGAATGGGAAGTTATAAAATTATCCATAGCTAGGAATTAAATACAAATAGAGGTTTTGGATACAAAATAGTTCATAGATAAACTGAACAGAATAATAATAATTAATGGGATGTCATGGAATATTCATGGAAAACTATGGAGTGCTAAATGGAAGGTTTTGGAGTGCTAAGAGAATTTTATGGAACTATCTAATATGAATAACATAATGATTTATTCAATTCGATTCAATGTTTGGAGGGTAGCCTAATGAAATAAAGGCATTAGATAAGAAATGATCAATGAAGGAAAATTACATGATAATTCATAGAGAGTAAAGAAATATTTATGGAAAACTATGGGGTGGCAAATAGAAGGTTATGACTTCTACTAACTTCTATTAATAGAAGTTTATGGAAGGTTTTAATGGAAGAATAGACAACATCTTCATCAACCAATTTTCCTTACAGACCACTGAACAAATAGAACAATCAATTTCATTGAAAAACCAAGATGGCGGCCCTGAACTGTCTAGTCTCCAACTCCGGAATTAATTAGAACGTCGCCTGTGGCCTTGATTTTAAGGGTGATATGTGACTAGATAAGGGTGGAAATTTACTCATTTTTACTGAGATGACTTACCACCAAACTAAGTAAACAACTTTGCGCCTAGCAACTGTATTTGGACAGTTAAGTAAGTTGTTTGGATGCGATAAATTGCTGTTTGCAGGAACTGACATGAAATATGGGATTGTACACATAGATCATATAAGCTGAACCAGCAGGAGTTGACAAATTAAAGGGATGGGAGTTATGGTAGGTATGAGATGGAACTTTTCCACCAATGTGTCATATGGGAGAGTTAAAGGATAAACTTCTAGTTTCAATGACAATAGAAAGGGTAGTTTCCAATACTGCAAGTCCTTGAATGCTCTTATTTATAATCATAAAACCTCATTTAGATTTTAACCTCATTATTAAATTACATTATTACATTATTAAAACCTCATGAAAGATTTTACATTGAGGTTAATTTAAGATTCTTAAGGCCGGTTTATCCAACGACGATTAAACCAAGTTTTATTATTTTCATATGTTTTAAAACATGATTAATCCAAAAATTGGTTTAATCGTCGTTGGAGAAACCGGCCCTTATTCTGATACCCATTAAAGATTCATATGTGTATTTATTTATTCATTGATTGATAAAACCACATATGATAACAATACGATTTGTACAGTTATAAAATTCACTCTAGACTAGATCTTACTGGATAGAGCCGATAGAGTGAGTATGCCTCATACTGCTCTGAACAATTTCGTGTTATTTACATGTTTATGATATTGTAAAATTCAACAATAGTCAAATAATATGTTTATGATCTATTTTGTTTGTACTTATTTCTTTTGTTGTTTTAAAACATTTGAAATTTAGAACATTTCAATTGAAAAACAAGATTGTCAAATTAAACATTTTCATTAGCTAAACAATAAGTTTAAGAGATTGCCAAATTTAACAATAGATTTATCTATTTATTAATGAATAAATAAGCAATATAAACAATAACCTAATAATGAAATTCGTACGTACGGTTTATGATACTGTTAAATTTAACTAAGAGATTATTGTTGACTCACGTCATTTCAATTGAATTTATTCAGTCAATTTCACATCTACCACAAACTGAATTAATTGAATGCACTTTAATACCATTCTAGAAATTTTCTTCACTAATTTGAACTAAAGAAAAAAACAGTCAAGAAAACCTAATCTACTTACGTAACAAACAAATATTGTCAATGAAAGGGTAATTTTCCAATTTCTTTCAATCACAACAATCTTACTATTTCTTTGCGTCAAATTGACCGAAGATAACACCATGAGTCACTGACCTTGACTGAAACTATCACTTATTAGATGCCTCAACGGAATCACTTCAATCTATTAATGATTTTCTTAATTATTTATTCATTCAATTATTGAAATTGACCTATGGATTGCAAAAAATGAAAGAGATTTGATTATATATGACCGGACACATACAATCTCCATCGGCACTACACTCTCATTATATCTATCTATTACAAATATGTCTGTGACCGAACATTTTTTTCCATCAAACTATAACTATATTTCCAAGAAATACACTATACAATCTTGTTTGTGACAGAGAGTGACATATTATTGACATTTTAATAGGGAGAGCTTATTATTTTTGATTAGTGTGAGATGTTTTGAACGAAGACCACACTAATCTCAATCAAAGTTATTATTTGATTAACTCGACGGAAGTGAATATTCAATGTTTGCAACAATGTCAATTTGTTATCTTATCTGCTTTGGTTGAACCGTCACTGCGGTTTCAATTTATTGAAAAATTCATCAATTCATCACTTCATCAGTTTTTGAAAAATTAATGAAGGAAGATTGAATATCTACTAAATTTAATGTAATTAGGATCATGTTTCATAAACGACTGAAGAATTGCCTACTGAAGAATTGCCTCCGAATAAAACTCCTCTATAAGCTAGATCATGGGTTCCCAAACTGTGGTACGCGTACCCCCTGGGGGTACGCGAGATATTGCCAGGGGGTACGCGAGCAGGACTATGCCAGTTTGTTAGATGTGCCGATGCACTCTTCTTGAGAGGAAGAATGATATCTCGCGTTTTTGAACTTCGACAAGTAATATTAATGTTTCTACCTGACACAGACTTTCAGTATCGTGACCGTTTTACAGATGAATTATTATTGTGATTGAGCCGATTGGCGAATTTGGCAGATATATTCAGTATGTTAAAAATGATGTTAACAAGAAACTACATGGAAGCTATCCCAACTTATGGACTTATGATTACTGTAAGTGCCAGAACTGATTTATTGCGTGACATTCACAATTATGAATTTTGTATTTTGTATATAGATTATAATTATTAAATAAATGCTTTAATACGCTTCCTTGAATTTTATCATTCCATAACTGAAAACAAAAGTAATGAAATGGTAATTTTATACATTAAAATCTTTTAATTAAGATTTTATAACATGAGAGTGATGATGAATGTATAAAAAAAACTTAGAAAAAAGTTAACTAAAGATAATTTTCAATTTTGAATTAATTGTATTATAGGGGGTACGCCATAACACATAGTACGAACTAAGGGGTACGCCACCAAAGAAGTTTGGGAACCGCTGAGCTAGATAAATATAAGTCGGAATGGGACAACTCATGCGCGGCAACTCGCCATAATCTCCTCGCCGCCAACTCGCCGCGGCCAACTCGCCGCGGCCATCTCGCCGACCCAACTCGCCGCGACCAGCTCCACACAAGGACTGATTCCCTTGGCATTTAATTTATTACCACTTTTCAGGGATATTCAGATGCAGCTAACGATTCGAGATGATATGTAAATTATAATTTTAATTACAATTACAATATATTTATATAATAATAAATTATAATTGATAATAGCTAAATTTTATTCTTTCATAAGACTTTTGTGTAGAATGAACATTCTCTGTGATAAATGGAATTAACTTCGTTAACTTTGTTAAAATAGTGAATTCCTGAAATCTGAAATTACTGTTAAATTAGGCATTTTACAGAAAAGCTTAAGGTTCAATACAAATATCATCAATGAATTTAGTTTTTGTACCTTTTCACATGTTTTAGTTAAACATAAACATAACGTGTTTTTCAATACATTAGTTTGATTAGTGAATTAAAAATTAATTTATATATCATGTCGAATCGTTAGCTGCATCTAAATATCCCTGAAAAGTGGTGACAAATGCCGGGAAAATCAGTCTTTATATGAACTGGTCGCGGCGAGTTGGGTCGGCGGCGAGACCGGCGAGTTATCCGGCGGCGAGTTGGCCGCGGCGAGTTGGCGGCGGCGAGTTGGCCGCGGCGAGTTGTCCTAGACCCAATATAAGTCCCACTTTAAAAAAATATAAACATCATCTGCGACGCAGACAATGTCGTTCGACAAAATTATCACAATGGAAACTTGGTTACATCATTTAGTTACCAAGAAGACGGTTGCGACGAAATTCGGCTAGGTAGGTCAGTGTAGCTGGGGTGGGGGGGTTTGAAGGGTGGAAAGAGATCCCTTTCCCTATCACAAAACATGACGGCTTCCCCCATCATTTAGCAAGGGAATTCGCAACCCTCTTTTTGCGTCGCATGTAGGGGAAGGTTCAGGATCATTCCCCTCACCCCCCTCCCCAATAGGGAATAACTGGGTCAGTCCTGCGCCCTTGATCCCTGAATTACTTCCTCCTTATTTCCTCCCTTCATGTGTCTGACTGAGGGAAATGTTGATCCAGGCTCAGCTTCCCGGTGATTTCTCCCTAAGCACTCCCTATGATCCCTTAAGTAATTCCCTATGATTGGATTCTCTTTACGGGTTATCGATACTGAGTAATTGAAGTAGTCGTATTTCAGTCGCTCTATTATTTCTTGAAGTTTTGGCTGGTTTTCACGATTCTAGTAGACGTTCTGGTTACTGAAGGCAGGTTACTGGTTTACAGGTAAGTAGATAGGTTTCTGGTAACCTGCCTCCAGTAAGTAGAACGTCTACTAGAATTGTGAAACCAAGGCATTATAGCTGGTTCTTTTCTAATATTGGAATTTAATTTCCACTTATTAATTATAAATCTGAAAAAAATTAAAAATAGATCTTCCAAGGGGACACATATTGGCCACTAACATTTTGCCATATAAATCTATTACATTGGAAGTAGGGGTTTTCATTTAATCTCATCAACTTATAATTTGAAATATTCAAAAATGGGAATTGAAAGTGATACACATTTACTACAAACATGTTGCAAATACAAATCTATTACATTGAAAGAAGGTTTTTCAATTTTATCCTAACTTTTCAATCTGAAATAAGCTAAAATAGGGCTTGTAAGTATATTTACATCTACAAAGAAATTGCCATTTTTATTTGACCTGAAATTTGAATTTGAATATATTTGATGCAAAAAATATTTTAGATATTCAAAAATATGACTTGTAAGGAGATACACATGTATCACAAACATGTAACCATACAAAGCTGTTATAATGAGAGGAAGGCTCATGATAAGGGTTCTGTCACGCTGGTGACAGAGGGAGGGGGATGAGATACGTCATTCGCAGTTGTGTTTCCCCTAGCATATCTTGTTTCCCCCACCCAATGCAACCCCCAGTAACACGGAGAGAACAAAGGAAATTGCGCCTCTATTTCTCGCTTTGTTCCCATCTAATAATAAAATGGAAAACGCACCGTTGCTGTCAATCTACCCTAGCAAAGCTGGCAGAGAGATTGTGTAAACTCAAACTGCAAAGTAAGGAGTACAATATTCTGAAAAGCAAAGAGTTGTGCTTTTAGTGTTGCAGGCTAGCGAAAATCGAAACCCCTTGCATTAGTTTTTTTACACTTCTCTAAAATTCAGAAGGTGAACAGAGTAAATCACCACAGCCAAAAAAAAACAATATATAAAAATACTAGTTAAGAGCTGCAAAAATTAGAGAGCTTCATTTATTTCATTGAACTACAAATACGATTCATTTTAACAATGCAATTTGGGTTCAATTTCATTCATACAGTGCACCCGGACTGGAAATGAATTGCCTAATTAGTATTACAGTTTTTGTTTGCCGGATAAAATGCTCATTTGTACATTAGCTAGTACAGAATATTTTCTGTAACCCAGGAATCAGGGGGCCCCCCCCCTGCCCTCCCCAAAAGACGCCCCCGGCTTTCATAAGATATCCTCTATGATGTAGTCATATTAATAATGTAAAGTGAATTAAATTTTAATAAATTTTTAAATGGCAAAAATCTTAAATAAGTTGTAACTTTTTTCGCCCCAAAAAAGGAAGTACATTCTCAATGTGGCAGTGCCAAAAAATTTTATTGATAATAATGTTATGACACTTAATTTTAATTAATTTTCTACTGTTTTTGTATATTATTATCCATAACTTGAATCATTTTACACATGCATTTTGTTTTTGGCAATAAAATTCAATTCAATGATTTTAAATGTTGCGTTTATACGTTGCCAGTTACCAAAACATTAATGCCTATTGAAAACAACTAGGAACCAGAATTCGATTGAATTCACTACTTCATAGAGCTCCAAAATATTCATAACTATTGGAAACTTCTACCATAGACTACCTAAATATACATAGTATGTGCTACAACGAAATACTAGCACGCTTGTATAAGTTCAAGTACAGGTGTTTGAAATTCAGCAGCAGACTTCCAATTTGCTGTTGGGCTTGGAACGACGTGATAGAAATCCAAAATTCACGAGAAACTAACTTGAAGCAACGAGAAAATAGGAAGAAGGCAGAAAAAGGAGGAAGATGAAATAGGTAGCAAAGGAATGATAAGAGAAAGAAGGAGTAAGATAGGGAAGTAGGAATTGGAGGAAGAGACTTGGAGGAAGAAACGGAGGGGAGACTTTGATACGCTTTCAAAATGTACCGGAAACGAGGAGGAAGGAGAAGTTGGGGGGGGGGAAGTATCCCTGCGAGGAGGGGGGGACTATCGATTTCGTGCCAAGAGTGTTCCCCGAAACTGAGAGAGGAGCAACAGGAACTCTCTTGTTGCTAGCTTGACGCCCCAAATTCGAAATCGAAAATTTCCCCCATGGGTGTAGCAAAAGCGTTTCTTCTCTGGAAATTGCCATAGAACGTGGACAGGGCACTTGAGCAAGCTTCTACACACTTGTGGCAATAAATAAATAATTTGTGTTGTTTTTCGTTACGAAATATTATTGAATATATCTTATGGAGTATATATTTTAGATTATTACTCTCACAAATTATAAATTGATAAATCATCTGCTACCTTCAGTGAACTTCACAATTCTTGAAATATACAGGGTTGGTGAAAATTATGGAAACGGCTTAATATTTCTTATACGAAGGTAATTTGACGTTAGGTGACATTGGGGATTACACTTAAATTCAAAATACTACTTTACTGTGACTTAGAATTCCTCATTGAAATCATGTATCGCATCATCACCTCATCATTTGAAAAATAATGGCAAATCGAAGATGGCGGACTAAATTAGAAAAAAGTCACTGTAAAGTAGTATTTTTGGTTTGAGTAGGATCCTCAATCACCCCTACCATCAAATTACGAGATATCAAGCCGTTCTAATACTTTTCACCCACTCTGACAATGTGAATATGTCTGATTAATAATTTAAATATCTTATAAACCGTTTGACATATCAATCAACGGTTTTCGCCATTCATTTTCTCTTGAAATTCTGTATCGAAATAATGTATAACATGACCACCTTACCATTTAAAAAATGAAGTTAGATTCAATATGGCGGACCCAAGATGGCGGACTAGATTTTTGAAGTCACAGTAAAGAAGTATTTTCAATCTAAGTACGATCCTCAATATCACCTACCGTCGAAATTACCTTCGTATAAGAAATATTAAGCCGTTTCCATAATTTTCACCAACCCTGTACATTCATTTATTAACACTTTTGGTATGCGTATTCAATTTTTCTCTCCAACTCCAATAACAATACCATAAAACACAACAACCAGCAGGTCATTAGATAGATCATGAACGTAACATGAGATCTTTGAACCTGACTACAATTGTTTATGACGAGTAATCACATTATTCCATGACCTATGACGCAATATTATCGACAGAAAGTATTGTGTTTATGAAAATGCTACGTACATCCTTCCTCACTGAGACATGTCAATGAAAAATTTATATTTTTCTTCTGATATCAAAATATCATAAAGCATTTAATGATATTTTTAATGCATATAAGCATTTTACTTGTACAAGATGAAATGTTTCATCAAATTGCATCTTAAAATTAACTATACGAGAAAAAGAATCACTAGCAAGAATCAAGTGACAGGCCAGACGAATTTTAGCCTTATTGCATTCGTTGTATTGTTTCACCCTGTGCTATATTATTGCGCAAAAATAAATAATGTACTCGCCCAAAATTCGATCATCTATTCCAATTAAACCCTAAGCTGTGATTTGAAATAAAACGTTTACGTACGGTATATTTACGTTTATTGCTTAATTGGGCAATATGATTTATTTTTCTTAAAATATTTCCCAAATAGCCAAGGTGCAAACATGTCGCACATTTGCGCAATATAACTTTCAAAATACCATTAAAAATGAAAAACTATCTTCACTTTTTTCAAAACCGACCCGTCAAAACATCCATTTAGTGAGCCCAACAAGATGAACGACACCAATTTACATTGACCTTCCTTTGAGTAGAGAAATAATTCCACAAGTTTTCCCACAGCCTACAAGAACCCAGCTACCCTATTTTCGGATTGACCAATTAATTTCAAATTCCAAAATAGCTCCAACGGTGTCAGAGTTTAAATTGAAAAGGCCTCGCTCCTAACACTGAGACCCAAAACTATTCATCAACAAATCCCATTCAAACTTTCTGCTAAATTTGTTCTGTATTTGTTTCGTTCAATTGGGCTGAAATTCGGAACTGGAGCACTTCCAAAGATTCTCGAAACATTCTTCAATAGATTGGTATCGCTTTTGAACAGGTGTTTGATGTCTAAAAATTGTGTCACTTTTAGTTGTGTCTAGTATTTACAAGGAGGATAGAATCTTACTTTTTCTATTACTGTGTTACTCCGTTATCAACAAAGGTATCTAGAGGAGAATACTCTCCTTCAATTTATTTGGAATCAACTCGGAACTTTTGCAGAAGAATTCGTTTAGTAATGATTTCTTTACATAACTACGGATTTAGAACCTATTTCAAAAACAATACCGTTAGGAAACATAACTGATTTTAACTACTTCAGGATTGAGACCCGCTAGGACTTTATGGTGGACTATAAGGCTAGGCGTACACCGGTTAGTCAAGACAAGACAATACGAGATTAGTCACGTTTAGTCACAGTAATTCACATAGTTGCTTATGAAGCAGCACACACTGATGCAATGACTAATCGGTGTGTGTTGCTTCATAAGCAACTATGTGAAGTACTGTGACTAAACGTGACTAATTTCGTCTTGTCTTGTCTTGACTAACCGGTGTACGCCTAGCCTAAGTGAGTATCACAACTTAGTATTTATAACTTGAAAATTCTCATGTTTAGTTTCCTGTTTTTAAACGCTAACTTCAAAGTAGAAAGGATGGAGACTGATTAAAATTGTGGATAAATATTGCTTTAACCTTTGAACTTGACTCTTGCATACCGTTCTTCATGAGTATATACTTGAAATTTTGTGAATTTTATCTTGGTTTACTAATTTCAATTGATACATCGTGGTTTCTTACGCATCTGCAGAAAGTTTGAAAACAAGACTCACCTGTAAAATGAAAAATGATATTTATTATTTTAATAGAAAATCTCTCAAGAAGAAATAAACAGAAAGAATAATAGTGAAGTAGATTTTACAATAAAAAATCATTATTCGATAATTTATGAAGATTTTTTCAATTCTGAAACAAATCAGATAATACTATGATAATATTTTGTAAACTATGGTAAACAATAGCAGTAATTGAGGTACTGAAAATTTTAAAAATAATCAAATTACAGGTCAACAAATTTGTATGTCAATGACCTATTATAGCCTCAAGCTAATCCTAACGAACTATGATGAATTAAACATAATTTTTTGTACTCAGAAAAATTTGAAACGTACAGAAAACTTGAAATTTTGGCACCTACACATTTTTTTGGGAATCAATACAGTACTTTCATTACCAATTGTAGTACGTACATTGAGCAAGGGAAGAGTAACTAATCGTTTAATAATACTTGATATTTCAACTCTCGATTCCCTTTGTCTTTCACGCCTTAATTTGTATTTCAAACAACTGTATCCACGGATATTGACATGTTAAAAGGGCGAATAAAAACACCGAAACAATAAAACTGGGTCAAATCCCATCACACAACAATTTGCGAGCTCTTCCAAAAGCTAGACAAAAATCATCCCCATCCAAATACAGAATCTAGTTCAAACCTGAATAATTGATAGGCTATCTATTAGTGGACAGTTTCCACATCAAAAGCGACCTTGAGACATCATCCAATTTGCCTACTAAGAAAGTTGCATTGAAATAGAAAGGGCGAGTCTCGTATTTGAGGAGGACGACCTTGAAAAGATGACGCGAGAAAGAAGAAAAAGTGCGGCCGTGAAAGTAAACACGAACCCTTTAACGAACGGAAAAAAGAGGGAAAGAAGAATGGAGAATAGAGGAGTAAGGGGGAGAAATGAACAGTCGAACAGTGAAGGTTTACAAAAGATTTGGAATTAACAACAGGCCAGGACAGTAGTAAAGACAACATGCTTTTACTGAAACCTAATCTTCCTAATTTATGAAAATTATCCAAATCCAGGTTATGTTTCACCAAATGAATTATCTCTGCTATGACATTGCATTTGTATACAATTCAATTTATGTAAAATATATTTAGAGTTAGTGGCGAAGCGTGGTATACTTATTTGGTCATCGCCGGACCAAATAAGTATACCACGCTTCGCCACGGTTTAGAGTACTATTTAATCATTTGCATTAAGAATTAGATTTTCAAATACAGTAATTGATTTTATTAAATAAATTATTTACTTATTATAATTAATTTATGAATTAAACGTATTTAATAATAGGTTATTAGATTGATAAGTAATTTATATGAAAGATAGCTGGCGTATGCAGAACGTTGCGAAAAACTAATTTTAACTTGAATAAAGGAAGAAGACTGATAGCACTTCGGAGCCCTTGATTAGAATAAAAAAACGGGAAAGAATCTTGGTTTACTAAAAAGACTGGAGTTTTCAGTGTAAAACAGGAAGAATTTAAGTGAATGAAGTAAAGAGTAGAAGTAAAACTATTTTTCTTCTATTATCTCTGAACCATTCTGAATTCATACGAACGAGGTAATTTTTACAATGCATGAGTGAAAGGGGGTTAAAACGAGTTTCCTTCTTCGGAAGCTATTTTCCAAACGATAATCATGAAAACGGTACCATTTGTTCAGATCTAACCTGAAAAATTCAATTTTTACCTTTAAAATGACAGTATTTGTCGATTAACATGGAGAAATTTTCACTCATTTTACCCTTCAATAAAAGTGATCCTTTCAAAGTTAAACCTTCAATTAAATTGTTTAAGGTACATCAAAAATTTTTCAATTCAATATAGCACGATTATTTTAACTTGTCAGAAGACAAGTCAACGTCAGTAAACGAGCGTACATCAATCAGCTGTATTCTGACAGTTTAAAATAATCCTGCTATACCATCCACACAGTTCTAGCTTTAATCTCGAATTAAAACTGCGGAGTGCCAGCTGTCATGTTTTTTCCAAATGTAAATGCCTATTAACGAGTCAATAAGGAAGGATAAGATCGTTTATCAAAATTGAAGGGGTGAGAAACGTGAAATAAAAGGGAAAGGAAGAGGCGAGTAGCGAAAGCGAGAGTTCTAGGGTAAGTCCTTGACCCAGTAATCGAATGGCGGGCCTAGCAGACACGTGTACGCAAAGTAGGTCAAGGACACGCGACTATTTTCAAGGGAGAGCTCAAACACAGCAATGCTCGAGCTTCCCTCTCTGGTAACGGAAAACATCACCACTGAATTGAAGTGAAGGAGGGGGAATTGGAGAAGAAATACTGGAGGGAGAAGAGGGAAAAGAGAAGAAGAAAGAGGGGAAAAAAGGATATGATAAACAGAGGGCAACATTATCACTGAATCATAGAGTAACTATACTAAAGTAACTATACTTATTGTTATCTGTGACTGAATTAAAGTGGGGGGGGGATTGAAGAAGAAAGATTTGTAGTTACCAAACAATTTGTAGCTTATTTTTGACAAAAATTGCTGTTCTTGAAGAATATGTAATAAAGAATTTTGACTATTGACTATTTTGACTATTGAAAGAGTGAAAGGAGAAGAGGAAAAATATAAGAAAAATAAGAGAAAAGAATTAACGGAGGGCAACATCATCACTGAATTAAGCGAAAGGGGAATTGGAGAACAAGACTGGAAGGAGAAGAGGAAACGGAGAAGAAGAAAGAGAATAGAGAATAGACAGAGGAGGAAGGAGGAAAAATGAAGAGAGAAGCAAGCAGAAAAGAAGAGAAGAAATAGAAGAGGGAGACAGAAAAAAGCTAAAAAAGTATAATTGGAAGAAAAAGAAGAGGAAGGAGAAGTAGTAGAGAAAAGTGAAGGTGACATAGGTAGACGAAGACAAAAAAGAGGAGGTGGATAAGGATAAGGAGGAGGTGGAGGAGAAGGAGGAGTAGAAGGAAGAGATGGAGGATCAGGAGTGAAGGAGAAGATGGAGGTGGAGGAGATAGAGGAAGAGGAGGAGGAACAAGAAATAGAAGGAGAAAATAAGAGGAAGAATCAAAAGAGAAAAAGCAATCAGAGAAAAAGAAGAAGAAAGAGAGGTAGAAGCGAAAGGAAGAGAAAGAAAACCTAGATGTGAGAGTGGCCAGAAAGAAATTAGAAGAACAACAAAGGAGGAGAAAAAGAGAAAAAATGAGAAGAAGGAAACGCAGAGGAAGGAGAATGGAACATAAAGAAGCAAACGAACAGCAGAATTAAGAAAACTGAAAAATGTACGAGAAAAATACTTAGAAGGGAGAAGAAAGAATCAAAAGACAAAAGGGAGAGAAATATAGAAGCAATCAGAGAAAAAGAAGAAGAAAGTCAGGTAGAAGCGGAAGGAAGAGAAAGAAAACCTAGATGTGAGAGTGGTCAGAAAGAAAGTAGAGGTACAACAACAAAGGAGGAGAAAAAGAGAAAAAATGAGAAGGAAACGCAGAGGAAGGAGAATGGAACATAGGGAAGCAAACAAACAGCAGAATTAAGAAAACTGAAAAATGTAAGAGAAAAATACTTAGAAGGGAGTAGAAAGAACAAATATGTATAGCAGGATCCTTTTAACTTGTCAGAAAACATATGTTTTACTCGGCCACCAGTACAATACTTACCTATGCTGAATAAATAACCTACAAATGCTGAATCTCGCTGATTATTGAAAAGGTATTTTAAAAAGTTATTCTTTGAAAGGTCTTCTTCGAAACATGTTTTGTATAAATAAAAGTTAGTAGAAGAAGACAACATCTGTGTTTTTATTTCATTACTTTTAAGCCTTTTGATTATTGTGTAGAAATCACTGTTTAATTATAACCGAAACAGCTGATTTCTGACAAGTTGAAAGGATCATGCTATAATAAACATTCGATCATTCTTCTCCATTTGCTTGAAAGAAGCTCTCTTCCACTTTTGGTTGCAAGCTGCACAAATTCCCCCATTCGATCACCCCTACCATCCTATTCCTAACCTAGGCCACGTGCCGAAATGTGTTGCGCGTGTTCACTGCGCATGCGTACTAGCTACGCATTGCGTGTGTGCGTGCGTGCGTAGACCAATGCGGTAGGTTCCCGCGCGCGCAATTTCTGTACTTGACCTACTTTCGGCTGCTTTTGCTCTACTGCGGTTTCCGGGCCTATTACGAGGCTCTAAAACTTTTATTGGAAATAAATGAATGTTTAAACGTAAACTAACGATTCGTAACGGGTTTTCGGTACTGTTTCAAGAATGTACAAATTATAATGTGAATTTGACTTGAATCTATTGACAACAGACATTGTTTCGGAGGACACGCTAAGCCGTCGGTCTCGGTTGCCTAAAAAACAGTCGTTAATTTACGTCAGAGACCCTGAACTGATCAGGAGTGACCTGAAAACTTTGACACCAGACCTGAGCCAGCCAGGTTACACGGAATTATTATTATTATTAACAGACATTTTTTCAAAAGCGTTCAAATTACAAATTTAGCATTCATTAACGAAAAGATTATGTCTATAATGTTATTCACAGATATAGGAGGCTGTATATAAGGCCGGTAGCAGAAACATCCGTTGAATGAGCTGGCATGACCTGGTCTGAAAAATACATATTTTGAGCTAAAATGAGCATGGTGATGGATTAGGAACCAGCATATTAGACCAACAACATACTAGACTAATTTATGTTGCTGTCTCCTGATTTGTCACCATCTTTAATTACCAGCTCATTCAAGGGATGACTGTGCAACCCACTGAGCTAAATATTTATCTGTAGGTACAGTAGCACTAATTAGGACTGCTATACAAAATTAGTGTCCCGTCTAATTTCGTTGGGTTGGCAATGAGATGATGATGAAATTTTTTTCAACAGTATGTGGTACAAATACAATATGTTGGCAATGAGATGAGGATTCAAATTTTTGTAAATCTAAATCACCTATTTTTATGCACTAGAATAATAACAATAATACATTATGCAACTTGTTCCATGTAATTGCAGTAATGTAAACGAGCCCTATAAGGCTACATCGGTTAGTCAAGACAATATAAGACGAGATTAGTCACGTTTAGTCACAGTACTTCACATAGTTGCTTATGAAGCAACACACCGATTAGTCATTGCATCTGTGTGTGCTGCTTCATAAGCAACTATGTGAATTAATGTGACTAAACGTGACTAATCTCGTCTTGTCTTGTCTTGACTAACCGGTGTACGCCTAGTCTAAGTTTTGATAAGGTGGCATATTACTGTTACTTGTTGCTTTGAAAGTAACCCGCCTTTTTCAATGTGCAGTACATTTTTTCAAACATCTCACTCTCTTGAAATGTTGAGACTAAAAATTGTCGCCAGTTATTTGGCATGCAACCGACTAGGTCAGGTCTAGAGTGTTTGGCTTGGCACTTGTTTTGATAAGCGAATCTTTTCACGCGTTTATCACAAATTAACCTTTGTCTCATTGGCAAGCTACAATCTTGTAGTCTCCTTGACGTTTCAAATCCAACGCTTCTATCACTTTCTTTTCGATATTTTTCTAACGAAATCAAACACATCTGTCTAAAGAAATGTCTTAGGCTAGGAGTACACCGGTTAGTCAAGACAAGACAAGACGAGATTAATCACGTTTAGTCACAGTAATTCACATAGTTGCTTATGAAGCAGTACAGAGTACACACTGATGCAATGACTAATTGGTGTGTGTTGCTTCATAAGCAACTATGTGAAGTACTGTGACTAAACGTGACTAATCTCGTCTTGTCTTGTCTTGTCTAACCGGTGTACGCCTAGCCTAAAGATTTTCAATTGAATCACGGTAGTAGTTGGATTATTAATGCAGGTTTGATTATTACTAATTGATTATTATAAGTCGGTTATTTTGAAATTACTGTATTACGAGACTTGATTTGAAAGATTAACAAATCTAGAGAAAAGCAGATTGAAAATTTAAAAAAAAAATACATACTGCTTTAGCAGAATCAAGGATAAGGCTAGGCGTACACCGGTTAGTCAAGACAAGACAAGACGAGATTAGTCACGTTTAGTCACAGTAATTCACATAGTTGCTTATGAAGCAGTACACACCGATGCAATGACTAATCGGTGAGTGTTGCTTCATAAGCAACTATGTGAAGTACTGTGACTAAACGTGACTAATCTTGTCTTGTCTTGACTAACCGGTGTACGCCTAGCCTAAGGCTATGCTGTAGATACAAGCAACTAACTTTACTGAACATTATGAAAATTGCAGAAAAAAAGATAGAGTACATAATACTCCAACTAGGCTATGCTAACAAACGTTAAATGAATTTGCCATTGCTTACACCTTTTCGCATTGTTAACAAAACTCAAAACAAACAAGGCTCAATGCTTGTTCAAGTTCGTTTCAACTGTTCAAGTATTGTCGAGCGATCAATATTGTTGAAATTCAATGACCTTTCCAACACAACCTGCATAGAGACAGCTGTTGAATATCAATTGTTATTTATGAAGGTTTATACGAGAATTTGTAGAATGAAGTTATCGAAAAATATGACAACGTCTAAATAGACACAGAACAGAATAAATGAGAAATTGATCAAGGTTTTCAACGGGAATTTTCGAGATCAGAGCATGTCTTAAATCATACAAAATTGATGGATCTTAAGAAAACATTTTCTTACGTAATTCGTTGAAAGAACACACAAATACATTGTGATGGTAAGTTTTACATTCAGACATAGTGTACGTATGAGATATCAACAAATCTAGAAACATTTGCTCACTCAATTTGTATGTGTATTTATATTATATATATTTTTCAATATGTAATTCATTATTATTACATTAAGTTGGCAGCCATGTTTGCGAATGCCTGGCTGGTTTTCGCGCTTTTTAAGATAGAGTAGGTAACCTATGAATGAAGGTCTGTACTTGGCTTTGTTTGTAATAGGTACATTCTCTAATGTCGTTGTTTCATTTACATTACTAACTTACAATAAATGGAGTGCATCAAGTTACTCAGTGTTTCAGTGAATATTACCAAGAACCCTACATAACAAGCAATTTATTCAAAAAAATTTAATTCAAATTTAAACATTTATAAATTTTGAATAAACAAAATTTAAGTATGAACAGATTCATGAATTTTGTTTGAATGAACAAAATTTAAATTAAATTCAAAAATAAATTCTGAATGAACAAAATTTTGTTTGAACATTTTACTTGAGTGAGGTGTTTGCTACTCAATGAAGTATCTTATAGATGCATCCAAATTTAAACGTACTTTTTCTCAAATGTGTATCTCATACATGTATCTAAAATATGTAAACGATCCTTTCATAACGGTTTCACAGCATCACAGTTGAAATAATATAGCTGGATTAATTTAACTTGTCAGAAAACAGCTGTTTCGACAATCAATATCACCACACAATACTTAATTTTTATAATTAAGTTAATACTTATTTTAAAATAAAATAAAATTAATACTTAATTTTAATAATTTCGACAATACTTAACCACAGATAACAACAGTATAGTTACTTAACCAAAGTATAGTTACTCTATGACTTAACCTACAAATGCTGAATCTCACAGATTATTGAAAAGGCCTTTTAAATAGGTATTCTTTGAAAGGTCTTCTTTATAAAGGTCTTTTAAAGACTTTAAAGGTCTTTAAGACTTTTAAGCCTTTGGATTATAGTGTCAAAGCTGCGTAAAATCACTTTACTGATTGCCGAAAAACAGCTGTTTTCTGACAAGTTAAATTAATCCTGCTATAACTGCATTCTTATTTATTCACTTCAATAAGGCTGCAAACGAATTCAGAGTTGAACTTCTAAAATTTAGCGACCACTTAGTACAAACCTATTTATTTTTATAGTCTAATGTTTTCCCACATTTTTGATTCTCATGTCTCCTTTTATGAGACCTTATAATATGCTATATGGAGAGTTTTTGGAAATTTGCTAAAATAGTCGCTGTTCAAATCATCACCTGTTCATCGAAAACAATAAAGTAAAGAGAAATCAACAATTTGCATTTCAAATCCCCGCCTAATTATCTTATCAGTTACCTAGCGTATGATAGATGACATGACTTGAGTAACACATCTATGACAAATAGATAAATTGCAACAAGACAAGTATTGATAATATATTTATGTAAAACGTGAAAGTATATTTATGCATCAAGCAAGTAGTAATTTATCCATCAAGCAGTAGTGTAGTGAGATCTTGAAGGCGTGAAGCCTACACAAACTTAATACGTAGGCCTACAGATACTGTATTAACACGCATATTGTTATTCATTTATTGTAATTCATGCAAATCTCGGTGCAGTTTTAATAAATTACTTTCTGGCACGCAAACAAAAAGTGCGATTTTACAATAGAGATGGTGATTGTGAATGTATGTTTTGTAAGTAGCTCTATGATCTAACCTGAACAGATTAGCATTAGCAGTCAATCATTTCGTTGGTAAGTTGCCAATTTCTTACAAGATGCTTTCGAGTAATTCAACCTTTTTCAGTTAACTTTCTATGGAGTTTTCGACTAGATTAACTTGCTTACATAATGAAAACACTTGAATGTACTGTAGTCAAAAATATCACTGTACACTGAAGATGGCACAATGATGCCGAAACATGGTTGTGAATTTCTCTACTAAATACAGTGATATTTTTGACTACATCCAAGTGTTTTCATTATCTATAAATATAATCTATATATATAAAAGCGAAATGGCACTCACTCACTCATTCATCAGCAGAACTAAAAATCTACTGAACCAAATTTTGCATGCATGTTCAGTCGGAGCTTTAGACGCGCACTAAGAATGGATTTTGAAAATTGGCAGAAAATGTTGAACTTTGGTACTTAGAATCGTTTAAGGTCTAAAAATAATATGTTAAAATTTTCAAGATTCTCCCAAAAACGCCCAAGCGCCAGAAATCGCCCAATATTCGCGTTTCTCTAGCGATTTTGTGCGTTTTTTCCGCTTTTTCGAGAACTAATTGGCAGAAAATGTTGGAATTTGGTACTTAGGTTCGTTTAAGGTCTAAAAATAATATGTTTACTGCGCCGAGCGCTCACTGTGTCTACGGGGGCGAAGCCCCCTGGTGAGCGCGAAGCGTTCTTCAATGGCTGCCAGGGGTCCAGGGGGCAGAGCCCCCTTGCTAGCCTGCTGGCCAGTATATTATAAATCTCACATCTCACCAGACACTGTGTCAGGAGTTAAACTTGTTTTTTTATTGTCTTTCAGCACCTTTTGAAATATATTTACTTGAAATAACACCTATAGGCTACCTTAACATAACACCTTCTGAAATGTATTTAATTGTTGGCATAATTTCAAATGGTTGTTACTACTGTATTTTCTAATTTAATCAGGAGCCTGCTTCATGAAAAATAGAAGTCCTGTAATACAAGAAAAAGGCAGGCTTACATAAGGCATAATATTAATTGATGATATAGTACTTCTTGCTATTCAGTATTCATGTCTCGTAAGGGTCCTCTTTTTTCTTTTATTACGGGACTTCTAAATTTTATTAAACAGACACCAGATTGTAAGCCAAGTAATTTCCTACGTGTTTTTAAAAACAACAATTTTTCAACTACAGTGAATGAGCGGGTCTGGAGTGCCTACAGGCTGACATTTGTTAGTCAAGACAGTTACGAGATAAGATTGTTTAGTCACAGTTTACATAGTTGCTCATGAAGCAGCACACACTGATGCAATGACTAATCGGTGTGTGTTGCTTCATAAGCAACTATGTGAAGTACTGTGACTAAACGTGACTAATCTCGTCTTGTCTTGTCTTGACTAACCGGTGTATGCTTAGCCTAATACTTCTTAAAATGTATTTTTCTTCTCAATCACCTTTATTTATTATGTTTATACACTACTTATCAATTTTATTTTTCATTCACCTCGTCAATCTTTTAATCAATCTTTTTTCATTTATGTTTGATAGTTCATTACTGAACTGTTCGATTTCTCATTAATGAACAATTTGATTGTTCATTAATTAGTAATCTATTGTTCATTATCAATCATGAGTTTTCTACTCTTGTAATAATCGTGATGTTTTCTTTATCATTATTATTGTAATACAGTACTCCAAATTGTTATTCTACATATAGTGCGATTCACGTCAAGAAGTCAGCATTGCTTAGATGGGAGTTTGTTGTTCAGCACAAGGCAGTTGCTGATGTCTCTATCTTATTCGACCTGTACATAGTTGCCGCACTGTGCATTGTTGTCGCACACAGTCCCAACAAACACGTTTGGTGCAGTTTTCTCTTTCTCTCTCAATGAAACTTGGCATCAATGCACCTCATATAAACAATGCTGACTTCTTGACGTGAATCGGACTATAGCCTACTATGTCTCTCAAATTTTTGTTTCTTTCAGGGCATAAACTCAATTTTTTTTCAAATGACAAAATTATGCAACTACTTTAATTGCATCACAACGAAGTACACCAACAAAAAATAACGGAAACACAAAGTATTTCCACTTATCTCTCACCTTATTCACTGACGATAAACACGAGTTCTGACAGTGACATTGAAAGTGATCCCAAACACGAGAAAAAACACAGAAAAAACACAAATCAAGGATATTTTGTGGCTGAAAAAGAGATCTAAGACATCTGCTGTTTCCTACAGGATTCGTCTCCTTCTCTTATTCACCTCCTCCTCCTCCTCCACCACCACTCCTCCTCCTCCTTCTCCAACTTCCCCCTTCAACACATCATCCTCTCTTTTAACTCCTACTCTATCTTCTTCTACTTCTATTTTATCTCAATCTTGTTCTGTACTTGACCTTCCTGCTTTTCTTTGACGCCTGCCTACTCATTGAACCACGAGTATGATACTGCTAACTTTTCAGCTTGTTTTCACTCATATATTTTCGACACATCTTTTATTAATCTTCTGTTGGGTTTGTGTTGCTTTCTCCATTTATGTTTGCTTTTCTTCTATTCCTACTTCTGCTTCTTCTTATTCTTCGTTTTCATCTATTCTCTCCAATATCTTCTTCTCATTCTTGACAAAATTTTCAATAATACTACCGATCTCGAGAACTTCAGTATTTTTGGGGAAAATATAAAATATTCACTCTTTTTAGCAGCTGAAATCCAATTGACTAGTCTTTTTTGTCTTTTACAACCATTTCCTTTTGTATTACTTATGTTTTCTTTTTCGTTTTTGTTCTTTTTGATCCTGCTTCTCCTTTTTGTTCGTCTCATTCTGGTTCGTCTTACTCTATGTCGTTCTTCTTATTATGGTTCTCTTTTTGTTTTATTAATCTTCTACTACTAGTACTTCTACATCCGCTCCTTATTCTTACAATCCTCTCCTTCATCTTCTCTTTCTCCTCTTTAATCATCTTTATCCTCTTCTTCCTCCTCATCTTCTCCTTCTTCTTCCTCTTGTTGTTATTCTTCTTCAAGTTCTAGTTCTGCTATTTTTCAACCTGTTTTTGTTCTTTTTTCTCTCACTTTCCATCATGGTATAACCCAACACCTGTACTCAACTACCATTTTCGTTCTCTTTTCAATTTATAATGCCCAGTCAGCTAATGCTTCAGCTTCAACAGTTTGGAACTGATGGCAACATTTATCACTCTTCAATCTATCATTCTTCTTCTCCTTCTTTCTTCTCATCCTCTTTATCGTCTTCTTCTTTCCCTCCTCCTTCCATTCTTCTTCTCCTATTCCTTTTCTCCTTCTCCTTATTCCACTTCATCTTTTTCTTCCGCTTCTTCATATTTTGTTTCTTCTTATCCTCTTCTTCTTTTTCTTCTTCATATTTTTTCTACTTCTTCTTCTTTCCCTTCTTCTTATTATTATTCCTCTTCTTCATCTTTTCATTCTCCTCCTCCTCCTTACTCTTCTTCTCATTCTTCTTACTCCTTCTTATTCTTTATCTTCTTCTTCTTCTTATTCCTCTACTTATTATTACGCCTCTCCTTCTTCTTATTCCTCTTTATCATATTTTGTTTCTTCTTATCCTCTTCCCCTTCTTCTTCTTTTCCTTCTTCATATTTTTTCTTCTTCTTCTTTCCCTTCTTATTATTATTCCTCTTCTCCTTTTTTTTCATCCTCCTTCTTCTTACTCGTCTTCTTATTCCTCTTCCTCTTCTTATTCTTCAACTTTTTCTTCTTCCTCATCTTCTTATTATTACTCCTCTCCTTCATCTTATTCCTCTTCTTCATATTTTCCTTTTTCTTCTTCTTCTTCTTCTTCTTCTTCTTCTTCTTCTCCTTGTTCCCGGTTTCACTCTCGAACTCTGTAGGTTTTCCACTCAATCAAATCAGCACAGCAGTCGTTCAAGGACACATATGGCCATGACCATTCTTGCCCCAGGGGACTTCTATTCTTTCCACTAGTGTTCGAAAAAAAAGTGAAAAAAAAGAGGAACGAGAAGGTCAATTTTTCATCCTGCCTTTTAGAAGCCTGTCAATAAATTGTGGTCTCCCATTTGTCTGTCCATCTTGGAGACAGATTGTGGCAGATATCTTCAGCACTGCATTCAATTTTAAAGTTTTTGGATGTAGATTCTGGATGTATCTGTATTTGTATGAAGCCGAGGGCGATAAGCGCCTGTCTGACAATCCAAAGGTTCCAAGATCGAATACTCTGTTTTCTGATTTAGGACATGATGAACGTTACTTGAACTCAAACTCAACGTGCCAACTCCTATCATTTTATTGTTATAAAATGGTTACTGGTTACTCAAGTCTTAACCTGTTGGTGGAAACTACAATTTTCCCAATGATATTCCTCCATATGTCAAGTTACTAAGCATGGATTTACGTAATAACCTAACTGAATTTTCCCAATGATTGATATCCACCCGTATGTCGATTTACGGAAACACGAACTTAAGTAATTGTCGGTTTCTAACCTAAACTATAGCTTGACTATAAACAATCATTATTAATCATAAATCAAATCTAGTTACTTCAAAATATTGACTCATAAATCTTTTGTAAAAGTAGCAATGTATCAACCAGTTAGTACAGACTCAAATTTGATAAGATAATATTCTCCCGTACGTCAAAAATTTGACAATTTTATTGAAATCTCTCCTGGATTGACTTGATTAGATTCTCGAAAAATATTGGTTGAGGTTGTAAGGCTAGGCGTACACCGGTTAGTCAAGACAACACAAGACGAGATTAGTCACGTTAGGCACAGAACTTCACATAGTTGCTTAGGCTAGGCGTACACCGGCTAGTCAAGACAAGACGAGACGATATTAGTTTCGTTTAGTCACAATACTTCACATAGCTGCTTATGAAGCAACACACACCGATTAGTCATAGTAACTAGACGTGTATTCATAAACAACTATGTGAAATACTGTGACTAAACATGACTAATCTCGTCTTGTCTTGTCTTGACTAACTGGTGTACGCTTAGCCTTATGGAGCAACACACACCGATTAGTCATTGCATCGTTGTGTGCTGCTTCATAAGCAGCTATGTGAATTACTGTGACTAAAAGTGACTAATGTTGTCTTGTCTTGACTAACCGGTGTAACCTAAGTAGCCTAAGGCTAAGGTAGCCTAAGTGTTACAATAGACCAACAAATAATGTTATAGTTAGTCTACGGTGTTACTTTTGAAACGTTCATAAATGTGGCCCAATATAAGTGCGGCTCCATGCTTGTTTTATGTGTCCTAAATTAAGTAGATAAATTTGCAAGGTTGGAATAGATTGGGTTACATCTTCACATCTATTGTACATGGCACTGAATATAGAAGTATTGGGAAGGTCGAATCTGAGCTAACAAAAATGGGAAGTAAATTCGATTTAAACGGGAAGTAGCTGCACTTATCAAATTGAGCATGTCGTGTTTCCATTGTCGAGTAGCAATCAGCCTAATTATGAATTAAACACGGATCAAAATCAAGAGTTTTTGAATAACAAATGATTAAGAATGACAGTGACGGTTTGTTGAATGACACTTGACCTTACTGTCTAGAACGCATGACCTACAGTAGGCTCACCTTAGATTGGCTGGATGCTGGTCCTTGCAACCTTGCTATTGACTTCTAATGTCTATTTGATGAAGGAGTTGGCTGAATAGTGTGAAATTACCTATGTTTAGGTCTCTGTTTACATTAGTGTATAATCATCTAATTGAGATTTCTGATTTTAAAAAATTACAATATATTGCGATTCACGTCAAGAAGTCAGCATTGCTTAGATGGGAGTTTGCTATCCTTGTTCAGCATAAGGCAGTTGGCATTAATGCTCCTCATATAAACAATGCTGACTTCTTGACGTGAATCGGACTATAGACCTACTATCTACTAACATAGACCAACAAAAGGTATAGCTTGGTTATGATTTTTGCTAATTATTAGCTTAGCTTACAGCTTATGATTGTTTATTTGCTAATTATTTCTAATTACAATTCTTTAGTTGCTAAATAACAATACTAGCATAGACCAACCAAAGGTATTAGCGTGGACGCATAATATTATTAGCATACACCAACCATTTAGTCTAATTTGTGACTTCTTTGTGGCATATCCGTGATATTAGTATGTATTTGTAATGTATTCGGAGTTGATAAAATAAATGTTTGTTCCTATGCACTTGTAATTTACTTTCAAAAATACAAATACCTTATTTTGAACTACCAAAATATAATTCCTTATTCTCAATGGAAAAAGGAGCAAGAAAGAAAGGGGGAAGAGGGAGATGAGACAAAGAAGGCCAAAAAGATGATTATGAAGAAGAAGAATAAGAAGATGATGAAGACGAAGAGAATGGAGGAGGAAAAGATGATGATAAGGAGTATGAAAAAAAGAAGAAGATCACAAAATACAAGATGAAATATTATTTCTGTATGTAGAAGAAAATGTTTAAAATTGAAAGTACAAGTACAAAGGACAATCTCGTACATTTTTGACCGATCCAGTAAATTCAAAATTGAAAGTACATTTTTGACCAATCCAGTAAATTCAAAATTGAAAGTACATTTTTGACCGATCCAGTAAATTCAAAGGTCAAAGTTCTACCAAACGAGTATCGTATTAGTGCTGTTAATCTATAAAGTGAAAGAATTTGATTTTGAAGATTTTTCGGGACTTATAAGTTGAAAATTCAGTGTTGGACTCAACCTATAATGTTTTTCCATATTTCTCATTAGGGAAAACTGGATAATTCGGCAAGGCGGAACACCCGAAAGGGTCTCTCCGCCAAAATAGCCATAAGCTTAATAATAATTAAAAATTGAAAGTACATTTTTGACCGATCCAGTAAATTAAAAATTGAAAGTACATTTTTGACCGATCCAGTAAATTCAAAGTTCAGAGTTCTACCAAACGTCCACCATGTTTCAAAAACTTGTAACCAAAATTTCCGTGCTCCCAAAACTTAATGACCCTCAGAAAGATTGCATGAGCCCTGAATTGTAATTAGCTACAATCTAAAATGATACTTCTGATCCCTCCAATTAAACCAATCTATTATCCAAATCCAACCCTGGCCAGTAATTAAAATAGCCTCATTTGTAATGTGACTCAACAGTTAGGAGAACGCTGACAAATCCCAATGTTATGACAACGCTAAACGCTAATATTATGCGCTCATGGTTTTGCGGTTGATACCAGGGCCGGGGAGAGCAGCTATAGTGCGATTCACGTCAAGAAGCCAGCGTTGCTTAGATGGGAGTTTGCTATCCTTGTTCAGCACAAGGCAGTTGCTGATGTTTCTATCCTATTCGCACTGTGCATAGTTGCCGCACTGTGCATTGTTGTCGCACACAGTTCCAATTTACACGTTTGGTGCAGTTTTCTCTTTCTCTCTCAATGAAACTTGGCATCAATGCTCCTCAACAATGCTGACTTCTTGACGTGAATCGGACTATAGTACTAAAAAGCAGTAGTACTGCCCGAGTTCAAGCTCCGTGTCCCTGACGACTGAAGAGGAGAGGCGAAGAGTACTATAAAATACACAAAAACTGTTTTCGATGATGTATTGCATTCCTCCCAGGGAAACGGATCTTAGACTCAGGCAGTACCTGCGAGGAGAGAGTACTAGCTGCATTCCCAAGCCCAGGTTAGTATAGCAAGATTTTTTTAAATTGTCATAAAACAGCTGATTGATGTACGCTCGTTTACTAACGTTAAATCAGCTGTTTTCTGACAAGTTGAAAGATTCCTGCTATACTGTAGGAAGTAGGTTTGTCGCTAATAGACTGTAGCTAACGCCGTTGAATTCAAGATTAGGTAAACTTATTATTCATGCAATTTCTTGGATTCGTTTTGGAAATTCCATTGAAAACGAGAGTATTTTGATTCAATCAAATCCACCTATAATTCAGTCAAATTTTACAGCAGTTACTGTGCTTTAGCTTATTTAAATTTAAACTTAGGCTAGGCGTACACCTGTTGGTCAAGACAAGATTAGATTAGTCAAGTTTAGTCACAGTAATTCCCATAGTTGCTTATGAAGCAGCACACACTGATGCAATGACTAATCGGTGTGTGTTGCTTCATAAGCAACTATGTGAAGTACTGTGACTAAACGTGACTAATCTCGTCTTGTCTTGTCTTGACTAACCGGTGTACGCCTAGCTTTAGAGGATCCAGTACTAAAAGCTTGGAGTACACTACTTTCAAAAACTATAAATTTCAAGTCAACAAAAAAAACTACCTACTAATAATCCAACCAAAGAGCATTGCAAACGTTGACAGTAAAAAAGAAGGTTCGAAATCATGAAAACTCGAAGAACTAAGTGATCGCGATTACATAATAATTTCAAGGCATCTAAAAAGCTGCAAAATATTTTAACTGAAGTAGTGACAGGCTATTAACACAGAGAAGCAATACTCTCTAGTCTGATCTCTGTGCTATTAACCAGCAAACAACGACAAAAATAGATGAAAAGAATGTTCAGTCATAAAACGTTAAGCCTTCACTCTTTATGCGAATGACAGTAAAATTGTGCATAAAGTACTGCCAGTATGAGTATACAAGTTTCATGAATTTCCCAAAGGTTAATTCGGATACATGTATGAGATGGTCATTTCAAACTTAAAGGATGGAAAAAATATTTTTCAACATTTGAATTATAAAATTACTTGTATAGGCCTATCCAAAATAAATTTAATTCATTGCTGAGCAAAATTTTTCAAAATGTTGATCCATATACTGTAATTAGTTCTGGCATGTGATACGCAAGTGTTCAAGTGTTAAACAGAGTTATTGACGTAACAGAAACACTCTCGAATTAAAAAACAAACACCAATTTCGGTTAAACTGCACTGCACTTGCAATCGCAGTGCAAACTCCAAACAATTTTTATAGTTATAAAATACCAAACACTACAACTGCGTAGAACAACTATGAATCATCATAGCAAATCAACAAACTGTTTAAATTAGCGAACTGTTTAATCAACTATAGTCCGATTCACATCAAGAAGTCAGCATTGCTTGTATGAGCAGCATTGATGCCAAGTTTCATTGAGAGAGAGAGAGAAAACTGCACCAAACGTGTTTGTTGGGACTGTGTGCGACAACAATGCACAATGCGAATGGGATACAGACATCAGCAACTGCCTTGTGCTGAACAAGGATAGCAAACTCCCATCTAAGCAATGCTGACTTCTTGACGTGAATCGCACTATAGAGTATTTTATATCACTCTTCATCTCTGCTCTTCAGCCGTAAGGGACACGGAGCTCGGACTTGGGCAAGTAAAACAAGCAGAGACTGTACTTGGAGAAATTCCGATTCCTCCTTAAAGCTATGAGCTTAAAGCTCATAGCACACCGGAGACGCGCCGCGCCGCGCCTCGCCTCGCCTCGCAAATGAAAAATATTCCGGCTGAATACTTAGCATGTAAGTAAGTTAGAACAAAGCACACCGGAAGCGCGCCTCGCCTCGGCGCGCCGCGCAGCCGTTGACGCCGTGGAATAATTCCGCTGCCGGAACTTTTGGGAGAATACCGAGTGGAATTTTTCGACTGTGGCTGCGCGCCGAGGCGCGGCGCGCTTGCAGTGGGCGATAGGAGTGGAACTTTTCTCTGAGCGCTGCCACCCTTCGGGTGCCTCTTTGCTGCTCGCAAGATACAGCCCGACAAATGAAATTGTTATAAATCGTTAGTTTAGCGTTAATTTAGGTTTGTTTTGGCAAATTTGAAGTTTGTTTAGAATTCTCAGGCGTTACCAAATTTGGGCGGGCCAGCTCTTTAAAGCCATTAATAAAGACATAAATCTGGGTTTGCTTTTAAAAAGTAGAACATTCTTTTGTATCAAACCCTCATAGATAGTTTATTTACTCAATCGCTATAGTTTTGGAAGTGCATTCCAAAAGTATAATAAAAGCTTAAAGTATAATAATAAAGCTTAGCTCTGTGTTGATTTATGTTGCAAAAGAGTTGCTCAGATTTTGTGAATCTTCCAATATCCGATATTGATATTGATTTTGAACTTCAATATTGATGTAGATGTAGCTTTGCAACTAGACTGTGATAATAATGATAATGAATTGTATTTAAAATAAACTAGTTTTTTGACCATTTATTATTGTATTGTCCTTCATAAGTGTGTAATCATTGGATAGAAAACAATAATAGCAAAAAAGAAGATTATACAGGTAGAAGCCGTTAACTGGTAGAATATTATGGATAGTGGATGAGATTGAATTAATTTAGTGATACGTCTGATCTAATGTTCGTTGCTGATCTTATGAACCTACGTGATTTTCCAAGTTGAAAGGGGTATTAATTATTACTTAATTATTTTTGATCAATTCATTCATTTCATTTAGCGTATGGCTTTTAATTTGATCAATAAATAGGTATTTCAAATCAGTAACAGAACGGTGTCTCGATACAGAATGGAGGCTGCTGTTGGGTGGAGAATCATGTCGCGGCGTACGCGGCGGCGCGTCTCAAAAACGGCGTCTCCGGTGGGCGACTGAACACTCGAAAAAGCGAGGCGCGGCGCGCCGAGGCGAGGCGAGGCGAGGCGCGGCGCGTCTCCTGTGTGCCATGAGCTTTAGTTTTCAGTAATCCGCCTCCATTATTTCTATTTCGTTCTCTTAATCTCTTAAGATGTTGCACCATCATAACAGCAGATGTTCATTATCAAAGGTTCTACATAATTTCAAACAAAATGTTGATTCATTAACGAGATATCATGTAAAATTATTTTAAAAAAACAGACCGGCGGATTAGGTACTGTAAAACTAAGGAAAATCAACATTTTTGGAAGGATATTCTCTGTTTCATTTCGTTTATTGAAAACCGTAGTGGTACTATAGTCAATTTTTTGGGACACTTTGAGAAATGAAACCAGTTAAAACATGAATAGATAGGCAAATAAATACAGTTTATATACAATGCATATTTTATCAAAAACCACAGTATGCACATTAATAAACTACTACATGGAAAGTAGACCAATATATACTTTCATAAACATAGTTATTGCCGTGATAGCAAAGCTAATTTTATTGAACTCGAGTGCAGTAGAGTGCAAGTACGATATCTACTTCAAGTGAGTGCGTTGTCTAATAATAGACTGCACACAACAGGGACTTGCATTCGTGCATTGCAATTGGCAAGTGGAGTGAACATCAAGTTGAAGAGTGTAAATAAAAAATGGACGAACGATGACGTAGTAAGGCCTAATTTCTCAAGAGAGAACACAGAGTTTCTGTTTTTAGTTCTCTCAAGAGATTTGTGTGTTTGCGTGCTGGGGGATTGGATTAAGAGCTAATGTTTTAGATTGTTTTGAAATATTTATCAGGAAATACATGGAATGAATGTGAAGATTGGAAAAATATTCGCTAAGATAGAAAAAATATTGTTTAAGATTGAGAGAATATTGGGGAAAATATTGAGAGACGTCATAGATGAATATGATATAATTAATTATATATAATATAAAATTAATAATAATAATACTGTATAATTTAATTCGACTCGATCTGTATTCGATTCGATTTTCGATCTTGGAACCTTTGGATTATCAGACAGGCGCTTATCGCCCTCGGCTACGGACCACTCCAATTATAGGTGAAAACTCAACAAAAACTAACTAGCAAACACTAGTAGAGTAAGTTATAATTATGAAAATTCTAAGTTCAAATTACTGTACATAAGTTCCATTATTATTAACTTTAAATTCAAGCTATTTCCAGTAAGTATGTAGTTTGAAGACTTACAACAATACACCATTTGTCCTTTTGAAGAAAACCCCCACATCTGAATCTAAAATAGTTTTTGCTTAGGCTAGGCGTACACCGGTTAGTCAAGACAATACAAGACTACATTAGTCACGTTTAGTCACAGTAATTCACATAGTTGTTTATGAAGCAACACCCACTGATTAGCCATTGCATTGGTATGTGCTGCTTAATAAGCAACTATGTAAATTATTGTGACAAAACGTGACTAATCTCGTCTTGTCTTGTCTTGACTAACCGGTGTACGCCTAGCCTTATCCAGATGACAAGTGCCGTTTATTTGAAAAAAATAACATTTGATATCACGGTGTATTCCCAGTGAGATACAGCCTTATGTTTTTGAAATCAGTTCTAGTTATGTACAATCATAGCCTCCTCTGCTCTAATACATTGTATTAGAGGAGGCTATGGTACAATTCAATATGAGGGTTCTTTTTCAAAAGACGCAATTATTTTCAATTCATTAAATAAAATAAACTTCGGTAGATTAGCCACACAGACTTAGCCTAATGAGAAATATTTTTATAATTTGATTTTGTTATGCAATTAGAGGAAGGAACTCATCGAAAAACATCCGGCAAATACCGTTGAATTTCATTGAAACTACTCTGAATTACGCTGTTTTCAAAGAATCCACTACACACACAGACTGGCAGACAGTCCGCAGGAAACACGTAAAACGAATTTAATAGAAATTTCAAGGCAATATTCAAACGGTAGAGGCCCTACTTCCGTATTATTTCATAGCGAACTATAGTGTCACCTTCGAATACGCCATCGTTTAACAACCTTACTCAACTAAACTATTCAACTCATGCTAGCCAAATGGAATGTACAGCTACAAACATTATGATGTATGTATAGTAGAAGTAAAACAGTTTGAAATACCGGCAAACTATTCAATTCATGCTAGCCAAATGGAATTCACAGCTACAAACATTATGATGTAAATATTGTAGAAGTAAAAGAGTTTGAAATGCCCGTGAAATAGGAGTAAGAGACTTGAAATATATAGGTATAATAGTTGTAACCTGTAACCTGTTAATGTACTGTTAATAACCCTCGTATGTAAGTTAAAAGGGTTGAGATACAGATGCATATATTCAATCCTGATATAAAGATGGTTGAAATAGAATACATAGATTCAAATAAAATAGGTTGATATGCATGTAGTCAGACTATGATAATACTGAATAATAAATTAACTGAACTAAATAAATTGTTTCTCATGCACAACTGTATAATTAGAGTACATAAACCTTTATAACATTTGCAATACTTTATGACCGAGATATTAATCGAAAATGAAACTGAAATCATTATTTTTCAGATTAAGTAGGCGGATAACTGTACAGGAGAACGTAAACAAATTTCAGAATGTGAATGTCAATAGCTGAAAATGTGAATAAACTAGGAAGGAGTAGAAACCAATGAATTTTGATGGATAAATTAGATGAACGAACGTGTTTAGTCAAAACCGGAAATAAGTTAAAGTACATGATAGAGTAATAAGAGTATATTGCATACTTTAAAATTGAAACAGTAATGCTCAGTTTTATGTTGAATTAAACTGTTATGTTGATGAAACTCATAATAATTGTGATCGCGTGTTGAAGGGAAATATTAGGCTAGGCGTACACCGGTTAGTCAAGACAAGACAAGACGAGATTAGTCACGATTAGTCACACCAATTCACATACGCTTATGAAGCAGCACACCGACGCAATGACTAATCGGTGTGTGTTGCCTGCAAGCATCTATGTGAAGTACTGTGACTAAACGAGACTAATCTCGTCTTGTCTTGTCTTGACTAACCGGTGTACGCCTAGCCTAACTGATAATATGCATCAGTGTAATTGAGAATGAATTATTATCTATCAGAGGGAAGGATCAAGAATTGTTTCAAGAGAATGGCTAATCAATATTTGTTACACCAAGGGTTCAAAAAAGAAATTATAAGCAATTAAGCAAGTAAGTAAATTACTTACATCAGTAAGTACAAACTATTATTAGGCCTACTATTTTAATATGACATAATTCTCGGAAATACATTATTACAAAATATCAAACAAATTTGCCAATCAAATACATGATAACAAAATATCAAACATGGAACTGATCATATAAATCAATAGATACAAAAATGGAAATAAAGTCAGAACAAAAAATTTAAATAAAGTGAGTTCATAAAATGAAAATCAATTTTAATATGTAACAAACTGACTTTGGTAATCAATGAATACAAATAAAAATCGAATCAAAGCAGTTATAAATCAAGCTTATTCCAGAAACCTATTAATTAGAATGAAAATCAAGTCAATATTGATCATATAAATCAATCAATATACGTAAGAACCAAATAATTTAATTTCATTTTCAATAAGTTTAATTCTAAATCAATCAGTAAGAAAAAATGCCAATCAATGCAAATATAAATCAAACTGATTCAAAAACAATTAATTGCGCATTTTTCATAACACTATCAGTGTGATTGTGATACCACAATAACGAGACCACTCTCCTTCAAAAACAAACGACGATAATGCGAAATAATAAAAAAAGACCAGACACACGAATTTTATGCTATCACTCCAATTATTGTTATCATACTTTACATAAAAACAGATTTCGCCAAGTAGTGCTTTTATCAGTGGAATTAATTCAATTGTTGAATGTTTGAAGCACCAGTTTGCAGCTGTCTTCCGGATCATAATAATTTATGAGTGGCAAAAGCATCATGGAAATTTACATACACTGCACACCATTTTATTGGGCTCAGTAATTGTAATTCAGATAACAGAATTAATGCGAAGGAAATTCGTGTTCAAGGCACTCATGATAAGATCTGAAACAAAGCTTGAACCAGAGAGAATAGAACTAAAATCTATTGTATATTCTAAATTCTTAGGCTAGGCGTACACCGGTTAGTCAAGACAAGACAAGATTAGTCACAGTAATTCACATAGTTGCTTATGAAGCAGCACATACTGATGCAATGACTAATCGGTGTGTGTTGCTTCATAAGTAAAGTAAATGTGAAGTACTGTGACTAAACGTGACTAATCTCGTCTTGTCTTGACTAGCCTTATTCTATACTCTCTGGTATGTACACGAAATAATTTGCCATCCAATAAAATAACATTGAATTGAACAGCTGCCTTTCAAGGTACCCATACACTGGACATACACTGTTCCAATCTTCCAATGCAGCAATAGCTATGTCCACACCTTGTCGATTTTCGTTTCGACTTTCGTCATTTAGACGTTTCGACATGCTTGTCGTCTTGCGCTTCACGCATCCTATTGAAATTAGACGGGAAAACGAATGCTGCAACGCATGCGTCATGTGCTTCACAGCATGCGCTATGACGAAAATCGAAAAGCAGACAAAAATCGACCAAGTCTGGACATAGGGAATGATATACATGTTTCCTTTAAGGGTGTGTTGTTAATAACATGAAACCTAGGTCCTGTATTTCAAATGTAAACTAGTCAAGTGAAATTGACAAAATCGTTGCTTTATTCTAATTCCTACGCATTTTAAACGTTGTAAAAAGCTGAAATGAGGAAATTCATTGTCAGTTTTCAGGTGACAGCAAAACGCTGTGAGTTTTCAAGTGAAACTCGATCAATTCAACTATCAAAAACACAGACGCCTTGAATTTTGTTGTCAGACTAGAATAAAAACAATCCTAGAAACATTCGGCAAAATAGATTCCTACTAAGTGATAGACCAGGTAGAGGTCAAGAACAGTGTTGAGCTATCAGGTTTAAAATAGTTGCCAGACAAGGTGAGTCGAACCTAGGCATAGACAAACATGTCTAGAAAACAAAATAGTGAATTTAGTATAACTTCTACTACAGTATATAATAGCGTTTCGTATCTTGTATAACTATAGTATCCTCGGTATCTACTCTATACAGTATACATAGTAGGCCTACTATATTATTTCACAGACATTTCCGCTTCTACACTTCATAGTCATCATAATAATTGCATTATTGTGATGAATTATTTTGAGAAGCATCGCACGAATACGTATGCTTTACCTTCACCTTCATGTTTCATTATGAAATTAATTACACGATTGGAAATTAATTAGTGTTGCGAAATTGCGGATACGTTCAATGAGTTTTAATTAGATATGAATTGAATTCATGTAGTGATGATTGAAATATGCATAGGATTTGAGTTGGTAGGGAGGCTCTTTTAGGGTGATGACTTGTGATGACTGACGAGGTTTCAATATAGCTGGTTCATTTTTCTAAAACACCTGAATAGGAAATGGTTCAACATAAAATAGGTTTTTATTGTTATTATAATTATTTCTAGTTTAAAGATACTCTTGGGTGCGGACGGAAAGTTATTTCTTTGCGCCCAGTAAGTTTGCCATAAATTTTGTAGTATTTATGAATACTAAGGCTAGGCGTACACCGGTTAGTCAAGACAAGACGAGATTAGTCACGTTTAGTCACAGTGATTCACATAGTTGCTTATGGAGAAGCATACACCGATGCAATGACTAATCGGTGTGTTTTGCTTCATAAGCATCTATGTGAAGTACTGTGACTAAACGTGACTAATCTAGTCTTGTCTTGCCTAACCGGTGTTTGCCTAGCCTAAGTTTGCCATAAATTTTGTAGTATTTATGAATACTAAGGCTAGGCGTACACCGGTTAGTCAAGACAAGACGAGATTAGTCACGTTTAGTCACAGTACATCACATAGTTTCTTATGAAGCAACACACACCGATCAGTCATTAATCAGTGTGTGTTGCTTCATAAGAAACTATGTGAAGTACTGTGACTAACGTGAGCCACCGGTTAGTCAAGACAAGACGAGATTAGTCACTGTACTTCACATAGTTGCAACTGTGACTAAAGCACTAAACGTGACTAATCTCGTCTTGTTTTGTCTCGTCTAGCCTAACCGGTGTACGCCTAGCCTTATTTATACTCATTTTTCTTAGTAAACATTGTGTGACTTTTCTTTCAAATTGTATATTTGTTTTATGGTAAATAAAGTTTCTATCCATCTATCTAAAAAATATTCTACAAAATTGAGATCACAAAAATACGACACTTGTCTAGAAACTTGTCTTTCTATTCATAGGAATACCACTACAATACATCTGTGTTTCTCAACACTTCAAATAGAATTCACATAAATAATTTTAAAAGAATTAAACTTCATTTCCCATCTAAGACACCGGATCAATCAATTCAGCATCCTTCATTTACAAATTTCACCCAACTAAAGACCTCGAGAACTAAAGTCAATTCTAAAAACATCAACCCAACTTTACAATCGATTTTAGACACAGAAATCAATTCAGCATCCCACACTTTCGTTACACTCACATATTAAACAGTAGACAAGTTCAGCAGCCTCTAAAAACTCTCCGCTGACCCAAATCTGTCATGCGAATGCGTTGTCTGGGCCTCATGAATTATTGCAATTAATTACTGCTAACATACAAGGCCTCAAGCCTCCAGTGACATCTAGTCGAATTCATCACACCACCAGTTCACCCGCTGTCTGGTAATTACCATTCAGCCAAACCTAACCTAACATACACATTGCTGGCTGGTAATTAACATTCAGCCAAACCTAACCTAATATACACATTGCTGACTGTTAATTAACATTCGGCCAAACCTAACCTAATATACACATTGCTGACTGATAATTAACATTCAGCCAAACCTAACCTAATATACACATTGCTGAATGATAATTAACATTCAGTAACCTATAGTGGTTTACAATTGGTTTATACACTGAAACCCAACCTATGTGGTTAACAGAATGTCTGTTAATTACCAGTCAGAGATATGATTGTGTAGTAAATACATAGACAATATAATTTTATAATTATCTTGCCTGATGTAAATCCTAACCTAACATACACATCGCCCAAGGTTATGAGATATAAGGTTGAACGATTCCTAAGGCTAGGCGTACACCTAGATTTGGGTACACCGGATTCAAAAAGCATAAGGCTAGGCGTACACCGGTTAGTCAAGACAAGAGAAGACGAGATTAGTCACGTTTAGTCACAATACTTCACATAGTTGCTTATTAAGCAACGCACACCGATTAGTCATTGCATCGGTGTGTGCTGCTTCATAAGCATCTATGTGAATTACTGTGACTAAACGTGACTAATCTCGTCTTGTCTTGTCTTGACTAACCGGTGTACGCCTAGCCTTATAGTAAGTTGATTTTGAAAAATTGAAGTAAGTTTGAAGAATTTCTGTTAACAGACTTTCAATAATATTCCTAAAACTAGATTCATAAAATTCCTCATTAGCAATTTAAAAAATTCATACCCGACTTGAAACAAAACTGCAATAGCCTATCTGTATTTTTTTGCAGCAATAGAATCTACTAAGTGGAACAAGTAAAGCAATAAAATGGTGCTATACTAGTGCATTATGTCACACCAGTCCCATAACTAGACTTCCTTCCACAATCAAATTTCATAAGCAATAAAATTGCGGAAACACATCGAATCTGACGCATTTAACGAGCACTAATTTTTTTATTACTGCCGATGCAGCTTCTCCGTTTAAAATTGGACAGGAAAGCGATCATTGTGACCTTCATAAAATCACACTTCGTGCTGAAACGATTCAATACACGCGATTCCGTGCGAAATTGGCCATTAGTGCATGAAAACATGAATGATTTTACATTTCTTTATCGAAATATGTTCGTTTTACATGTGTGTTTGTCAATATAAACAAAATAAGGTAAAAGTACACATAGTACAGTATCCATAATACTATAGTATAGTATATTAATACTATAGTATAATAAATACATAGTATACATAGTATTTTTAATACAGGAAATACACTACAGTATTAATTTTCTATATCTTTCCTCTTTTTCAAAGGAAGTCTTCATTTTCTAAAACAAGTATTCAATTTAAAGTACAATTATTTATTTCCCATCAAAAAATATTCATTCAGATTTTAAACATAAAAACGCTTGTTGCAATTATTAGGATATTTCAATTCAATTCAACTATTGCAAAAAAAGGAAAACAAACCATTCACTCCCACACATATAGACATGTGCAAAATGAAAATAAAATGTACATGATATAATAATACTGTATATGTATACAAATATAAAAAACATCTAATCTCTAATTCTAGGCATCACCAGCAAAAAGATGACATTCATTTAAATTGACACTTGGTATTAGATAGATAGGTAGATGGGGAGATATCATTTCTTGACGTTGCTGATGAACGTAGGGTACGATGGCAAAGAAATAATATATCTCTATTTAATGCCAAGCATGAAATAAAATGAATATCACTGTACACAATACAATTTTCCATAAAATTTTATCCAATAATAAAATAACCTTGCATTGAACAGTTAACTTGTACGGTAATCAAACACTAGTCATGCATATCATTGTTTGTTGCTTTATAATAGTAGAATTATCTAGTGCGTGGGTGACTCAATATACAGCTGTTCAATTTGAGGATATTCTATTTGATAGTACTGTATTTGATTGAAAATTTGATCATTTGACAAACGCCTTTGAAAGTAATGGCGCGGTCAGTGTGCATTGCCCTATTTGTTTGTATAGAGTGGAAGATCACGTGACCAACCTACCTGCCAGTAACCTACTCGTCTACTGGTATCGTGAAACCGCGCCATAACTCCTATTCGTGTATCATGCCACAAATAATGTAATATCGTCTACGGTCTACAACATTCATAAATAAATGGTTGTTTCTGAATTTATGAGGTTCTGTACGTATGTTCTCATACATAAATACGACTAATAAACTCAGTAAATTGAAACGAGGGATTGGTAAAAAAGAACGCAAAAACATGAAGTAGTGCGTACTAAAAGCGTCACAAAATTGTGATGCGTGCGCTGTAGTTGACATGACAAGAATAACTTAGTTCCAAAAATATATTCAACAAGAAAAAGGTCACCCCTGAGTTGCATTCTAACTGAAAACAAAAACCTAGCAAGCGCCAACACAGATGCGACAGTTTAAAACAAGAAAGAAATAATTGATATGTACGTGAAAATTGAAACGAAAAATAAAACAGAAAGTAGAAAGATGGATTAAGAAGTCAGAAAAAGAGAAGGAGGGAATGAAAAACATAAATAAAGAAGGATAATAGATTGAGTGACTGGAATGGATAAAAGAAAAGGTTTTCAAAATGAACAGGAAAATAAAATTAAATTGTTAAAGGAGAGACAGTAACAGTAAGAAAAGAATATTTTTGTGTATTGTCAGATTCATTCAATCTGACGCTTGGCATTAGATAGATAGATAGAGAGATATTATCTCTCTATCTATCTATATAATGCCACGCGTCAAATTAAATGAATCTGATTATAGAACGCTACATCTACACAAAAATAAAGAGAAATAAGTTTCAAAAAAGAGAGGGACACAAGACAAAAGAATAAACACAAAATAGAAAACGAAATTGAGATGTTGAAGGTAAGATTTTAGAAGAAGCCAAGAAAGAAGAAAACATAGAGGAACATAGAAAGGAAAATTTCAGAAGGGAATTTTACAAGAAGAAAGTTGAAGAAGATTAGAAAACATTGGATTAGAATAAAGAAAAACGTAAAATTTTATTACAATATAGAGAGAAACTGAGAAATTAGAAGAGAAAAGATATAGAGGAAGACTCGATAAAGAGGAAATGTCTACAGAAATGAATTTGTAATACCATAGACTAAAAAATCTACAAAGATTAATAGTCAATGATGATACATAATGGTTGGTATTGATAGTCCTTCCAAACAAGAAATTAATCTCGTCAATTAATATCTCACACAGCTTATTTTATTCAATCTTGAATATACGAAACGCCTATTTAGAAGACTACTCCTTTAGTAGAAGATGAAAAAATGAAAATAGAAGAAAGACACCAGATGAAGAGAATAGAAATAGAAATCATAAATCCTCATCAAAGTGGCGGAAGATAAGTTTGAAGAGAAGTTAGGAGAGAAGATACAGAGAAAGGCAAGGAAGAAACTTGAACAACAGTACGAATGAAGTATGTATGAATAAATAGAAAATGGAATATCAGAAGAGAAAGATAGAAATAAGTCACGCAAGAAGATAAAATAAAGCACATAGACCAAACGAAAAACCATCAATCTCTATCACATGACATTTCAGTGGAACTTGGTGGGAATACGTTTTGCTTTTATTTTCCTACGTTTCTTTACTTTTTTTTAGAAGATAAATTGTGTGCAAAACATTTTCGGGATTCAAGATGTCAACTCACAAACAAAGAGCATAACTCCTACACTATTTAGCAGAGAATTGCCACTTGTTTTCAAAATATATCTGGCAGACTGCCTCAATTATATTTGGCCGTAATAATTCACCTCACATAATCGGACAGGAAGTTCGTACAAGTACAGAGATACCTACAAGTACAGATTAGTAAGAATATCATTTAAACTAATAAACTGTTACAGATTTGTAGTTGAAATGAATTAAATGTAAAATAACCAAAGTTTTGTATATGTTTACCTTATTCATTGAATAATAAATAGAAGAATAAATTCCCATATTCAATAATGCAATACAGTTGAATAATTTTATTCTATACAATCAAATTTAGATTGATTATACAATCAAATCCATAGTAAGGAATATTCCATTGAATTTTAACCCTTCATATTGCAGTACTACAAACTAATTCCTTTCAACTACTAGATTGAATGGACATTCAATGGAATATTCCATTCAAAACAATCTACCCCATATCGACCTGATGCTACGGAAGCCCCTACATAGAATAACTACACAATAACATGCACAAGTATAAACTTGAACTTAAACTTAGCAGACAAGCCTGCTTAGCGCTTATTCGTGTTTAGTGGGAGGGAGGGGTTGTTTTGATGGTGAAACCCCACCAATAACATTGAGACATGACCCTTGCACGAGAATCTAAAAATAAAAATGTCATCCTTTCAAAAAGAACAGACTTATGACGTCACGACAGGTTGATTGTGTCACTTCTTGTACAGGATCATATTTTCCATCCCATAAAATAACCTTGAAATGAACAGCTAACTAGGTTATAAGTGCTAACATAAGTGGTATAATGTATTATTATAAATAATATTATTGTTATTTATTCTACAAAAAATAATTGTTGATTTTTTTAAAAAGGATAAATTCCTATTGTAATCCAGTACTCTTACTAAATAGCATCTACTAAAAGTAAATAAGCGTTCCTATACTGAAATTTTTGGCATTAGACTCTTTTAGAAAAAGGTTAAAAATTGAGCACTGGGATCGAGAATAAAACACACGGCATTGTGTACTAAAAATTTGAGTCCGAAAACGTATAAATTGACAAATGTATTGAATACCTGGAATTGAGTGTATTTGGAGTATCATATCTAAATACTGTATCATATAAATAGCAGATGAGAAAACAATTTATCAAGATATTTTCAAACAAAAAGCGATAAAATAAACATAAAACTGTGTAATTTTTCAAAATGTTGGTACTCACGACAAAGATATAGCCCATAATACTGGGTGTCCCACGCTATTTTTGAATTAATATACCATACGTATCGATCAAGCTACAAACATGAAACTCTGCAGTTATAATAAATACATATATGTAAAAGAAATAGCTTCGAGTTTCAAATTATTCTGATAATTTACAACAAAATGGCGGAACATCAAAATAATGGTGCGTTTTTTTAAAGCAGTTTTATTTGCAAAATCATTTCAAGTTAATTCTTGTTTTTTGCAATGTTAATTAAGTAAATAAAATAAAAGAAATTAGAGAAGCATGAAAGTGATAAACCATAAAAGAAATTGATTTGATTCGTAACTAGTGGCGAAGCGTGGTATACTTAACCATCGTCATCGTATATCAAGCGTGGTATACTTGGTCATCGCCGGCGATGACCAAATAAGTATACCACGCTTCGCCACGGTTCGTAACCCTTTATTCAAACTGATGTCCATCAATCGCTATGCACTTTTTTCTAAAGATTTTGTGTGCTAATTCTCTTGTTCCGCCATTTTGTTTCGATTAATCACAATCAAATAAAACTCGGAGGTATTTCTTTTACATATATGTATTTATTATAACTGTAGAGTTTCAAGTTTGTAGCGTAATCTATACGTCTGGTATATTAATTAAAAAACAGCGACCTCTTCGTGGGACACATGGTATATAAAACTGAGATTTTGTACATACCTGAAACAGAGAAATTCAAATTATTAGAACATTGAATTTTAAATTTCTTCTTCAACCATACATTGACTCGTAGATACACGAGAACATTTATAGAATTGTATATTTTTACAAATTAATGCCACAAAATTGAACAAAAAACATCGCTTTAGTGAACAGCAGAAACAGACAATTGACCAGTTGCAAGGAAATCCAATTGAATTTAATTGCCGTAAAATGACGTCATCTGATGGAACCAATACAAGGAGAACCAACGAACATTGATTGAAAAATTACGTCATTCTTCAGTGGTTAAATTAAATTGGATTTTCGGGTAACTAGTTGAATATGATAAAGAAACTGAAGTCAAGTCTACGTTGAGTTTTTCGAAAGAATTACACTTGACACATTTAAATCTTGCAGAAAAATACAGTGAGCTCATCAGATAAAACACAGGTCGGTCTTTGCACTAATTTCAATTTGCCAAAAAGGTCCCCTTTCCACTATCCGCAGAGGTAGCACGTTCTTCAAAATTAAATATTTGTCAGAGAAAGAATATTGTGACAGGATCATGTGCCAAGTACACAGTATAAAATTTAGGTCATCGACCTAGACATTTTTCGGCGAAATTCTTACCCACTCCTACTTCTTCTTCACCATATTATTCTTAATTATCTTCTTCTTCCTCTTCTTCTTCTTCCTCTTCTTCTTTTCCTCCTCCTCCTCCTCATCATCCTCTTCTTCTTTGTCATCTTCTTCTTCTTCTTCTTCTTCTTCTTCTTCGTCTTCTTCTTCTTCTTCTTCTTCTTCTTCTTCTTCTTCTTCTTCTTCTTCTTCTTCTTCTTCTTCTTCTTCTTCTTCTACTTCTTCCTCCTCTTCTTCTTCTTCTTTTCTTCCTCCTCTTCTTCTTTATCTTCTTTTCCTACAGCCAAATCTACTTTTCAACACGATATAAAAAATTTGGCACAATCAACCTAACTTATAAATAAAATTATTATCAGAGCATAGAACAAATTGGTAATTGAACGTAACCAATTACACGCTAAACCTCACTTACAAAACATTAATAAAATGAAAACACCTTTGAAATGTCATGTAAACCATGAATCATTTTAAAACACGACTTCCATGAAAGTGAACCATAAATAAGATGGAAAACACCTTTCAAATGATAGGTTGTAAGATATGTGTGGTCTTATTTCAGATTTGATTCATGTGTCATTAACTATTAAACTGAATTTTAAAGTAGGAGTTCTCGCCAGAATAGGAATTAAGTGGGGGAATCCTAAAACCTTTGACTTTTGGGGCGAGTTTCTTGGGAGTCCTGTAAATAGGTTGAATGAGGACACACAAAATAAGAGTAGCTTGCACACTACCTATGTTGCATATGAAATTTAATTTCAAGTTTAGTGTTTATCCATTCATTTTTTTTTTTTTTTTGTATAACAGGATTTCAAAGAATTTCCTGTGAAAAAGAATGTTGTTTTCTGGCAACACACAAAGATAATAAATAGTGGAGTGGTCCGTAGCCGAGGGCGATAAGCGCCTGTCTGATAATCCAAAGGTTCCAAGATCGAATACAGTTGCCGGAACGGATTTTGACAGAAACGGCCATTCTTTCGGTGGAGACGAAAAGCTGTCGGTCCCGACTGCCTAAAAACAGTAGTCATCTCGCATCATCAACCCTCTCATTACCCACGCACAAGCCCAGAGCTCATGTGGACATCACCCTCAAATAAAAAAAGTGAAAAAATACGAGTATTTGAAAAGAGCTGTCACTGAAGTACTTATTCAAACCTCGGATGACAGGCAACTTGTTACATAAATTGGCGATCGATTCGGAAAAGCCGTCTGTTTACAAAGCGAGAAAACTCACTCTCGCTTTCCCCAGGTCGGGGAAAAGTCGGCGTGCATTAGGGAAATGTGTGGGAAATCTCGTGAGGTCATTGACCCCTCAACCTGTGGCGCCGGGAAATTTATTTTCAGCGCTCAGTCAGTGCGAGGGAGAGGGTGTAATCCAAGTGGCAGTGAGTGTGACAGAGAGAGAAGATTGAAAGTGAATGTGAGTTAGACAGAGAAGGTAGATTGAGAGCGACAGAAGGGTAGACAGAGAAGGAAGAATAGAAGAGACAGAGAGGTAGAAAAAGAAGGAAGAATAGATAAATAATAAATAAATAAATAGACACAAATAAATAACAAAAAAGACACTGAATAGAATACTGACTAAAGATAGGATGATGAAAGAAACAATAATTATTAAATAATAACTATAGCAGGATTCTTTTAACTTGTCAGAAAACAGCTGATTTAACGTTAGTAAACGAGCGTACATCAATCAGCTGTTTTCTGACAATTTAAAAGAATCCTGCTATAAGGAAAGATATGAAGACACTCAACTCTTAGCTAAGAATCGTTCAAAGTCTGATTTCGATTATCTTAATTAAAATTTAATGTTCAATAATTTAATTGTTATGACTGACCAGACCAAACATCACACATTCTGATTAACGATTGTACAAGCAACGTAAGAAAATAAATTTCAGATATCAATTTTGACAGATATCAACTTGGTTATTGAATATGTTAATTTAGATGTACTGCTCTTGAGTGGGTGACCGTAACAAATATTAGGCGAGATGCACCTTCAGTCCTACACGTCTCTCCATCATAATAAAAAGTCATACTAGTGTTTTTATTTTATTTTACTTTTTCATTAAGATATGTCGATTGAATGATTTATTATCAACTAAACAACAAGTAATTGATAATAGATTACGAATAATGAATTCTCTTACACTTTGAAAGTGATAAAAAGCTGTAATTATGTAATGACAATAATCCATTTTCAATCCAGGTGCAAAATGAATTAGCTAAAAGTGAGTAATTTTGATCTCAAATCTTGACAGATATCAGATATCAATATACAGAGTGGTCCAAAAAACTGTATCCACTGTTCAAAAGTTCATAACTTGCAAACTAATTGATGGAGTTATCATCGTTGGTGAAAGTGTAGCTTTCAAATATACACTCTGTATATTTGGGTATTAATTGAGATGAATTGTGAACGTTTCTGAAAGGAATTTTCGTGTAATTTGTTAGTATTGTTTAGTTGGGAAGTATTGTTTCAATAACTTCAAAACATGTGTTCCAATAGAAATGTTCCTAATCGAAATGCGTTGTCAAAATTGATGAAAGAAAATCTTTCTTATATTCTCAGAAGCGATGAATCAGACAATCCACCATTTTGAAATACTGAAATACAGATAAAAAGCACTTGGAAAACAAGTTACATCTACAGATCATCCTCGTGAATTCGTCAATCGTTCATGCAATGAATCTCTCGGAAAATGGAAAATAACACCTTCCAGAATACAGATAGATCTACAGGTAGAATAGAATACCTGTAGAATCATTTCAAAAGTAAATGCTCACGATCTGATGTATTGGCCAATTACTGATTTTCTCACAATTGTATTATAAACAGGATCTAAAGCCAACACCATTCATTTAGTTAGTTGTTCAACTGGTTATGTCAATTTGACTACTCGCTCACTACTTAATTCTTCAAACTGGTTCCATCAATTCTGGAAATTATCAAGGTGATAATGAGCTTGTACCGAAATTATAATTCAATAATTAAAATAACATCCCATTATTTTGTCTTAAGAACCTCCATATATCTCTAACTGAACTGTATCTCTACAGAATTACAGAATTACAGATATTACAGAATTTTTTCAATAATAAGTTTTTAATCAAAAGTGTATTATTGTTTTTATTGTAATTATTGTTTTATTATTTTTGTTGAATCGTTATAATAAATTTAAAATTGTATTATTGTTTTTGTTGAATCGTTATAATAAATTTGTAATTGTTTTATTATTTTTATTGAATCGTTGGGTATTTTATGAACGTGATTAGATTTCTTTCCGATAAAAATCAATCAGGCAGTACAGCAATTGCTGCAACAAATCTGTTGGTTGTACACAACATTCCAAGTTCTACTTTCAACTTAGATTTCAACTTTCAAGTTGATTTCAACGTGGATTACAATGAAATACTGAATAGGCCTAGTAGAATATAGAATGAACTGCGTAGCAATCGTCGTAGCCTTGAGTACACCAAGTTATTTGTTGTGGAAGGGAGTCCTAACATTCAGTTATTGCTCAGCTGCAAGCAAATTATCTCCCAAGTGCATTATCGTACGTGCTTGATTTGTGAAAATAGGAACTGTTTGTGTTTAGAACTTGGCCAACCAATGAAAGAGCTCTCCATAAAAGTCTGTTGGCAGTGAGTTTATGAGATTTGTATGGCGAGAAGTTTATGTGACGCTAAACGAATAGAGAAGTAATAAAGAAGAAGAAAAGAGGAAAAAAAAGGAGGTGAAGCGAGAGTAGGAGGAGAGAAAGAGGAGGAGGAGGAGGAGAGGAGGAGTAGGGAAGAAGAGAAAGAGGAATAGAATAGAATAGAATAGAATATTCACTTTATTCATGTAGATTACAAAGTATGTCGCTTAAATTCTAGGTCATGATAGATATTACAATGAATTTCATTTAAAAATAGTAATTACAGTTCCGGATTCACTGAACAAAACATGAGATAAGGGAGATTTTAAATGAAATGATAGGGGTAAGTTTAATTCTAGATTGTTGAAGTCGACTTGAGTTCTAGTTTATGATATAATTTGAGCTGAAATGAACGTCATTTAAAATAAAACTAATTGCAACATGGTTTTGCATCTACAAGAAATGGCGGAGTTTGGACATATAAATGTCCATTCTTGGAGAAGGATATGCAAGGACATCCTTCCCATCAACACTCAACCGTATAACACTCCCGGGGAGGGAGAGGAGAAGGAGAAGAAGAGGAGGGGATTGCGGGAGGAATAAAGAGAAATGAAGAAAAAAAGAGGAAAAACAGAAGGTGGAGCAGGAGGAGGAGAAGAAGAGGAGGAGGAGAAGAGGAGGGGAGAGGAGAAGGAGAAGAAGGAGGAGGAAGAGCTGAGGAAGAGGAAGAGGAGGAAAAGAAGATGAAGAAGAAGAAAGGGAGAGAGGAGTGGTAGGAGAAGAAAAAAGGTGATGATGAAGAAGAAGAACAAGTAGAAGAAGGATGAGATTAAGGAAAAAAAGAGGAAAATGAGAAAACGAAAAGAAGAGAAGATGAAGAATAGAGCAAAAATAGAGCAAAAGAACACAAGTAGAAGAAGTGAAAGACAAAGAGCGAGGAGAACAAGAAGAAGAATAAGAAGTAGAAGAGGAAGCAAAACAAGTCAAACAAAGAAAAGGCGCAATATATTTTCTCCTAGCAAATAAAATGTCCTGTCTAGTTGCCATCATTTACCACAAGATTACATTTCCCTGTTTCTCCTCATATATTCCCAATATCGTTTTATCTAATTCTCATTCCAATCTCTTCCATTTCATTTATTTTTCTCGATTCTCTTCCCAAACATCCTTGACGTCTTCAATTTGAGATCATTCTCAATTCATTTTTAAATTTAATCACTTTCATCTTCCTCATTATTTGCCAAAATCTTCCTTTTCTCGTCTTTTGATCTATCTTCCTCCCTCATTCGAAACCACTCTCCTCATTTTCTCTTTTTTCCTTCCTTCAGCTATTTTTCCTCATTCGCAGTTCCTTGTATCAAGTCCAACCCGATTCAACTCATTTGTCCCCCACCAATCACAGAACCAGAAAATTCTACTCTTGTCCAATTACATTTACATACATTACATACTACTAGCAGAAGGAAATACTACTAGTAGAAATTTACTAGAAATACTACTAAAAATTTCTACTATAGTCCGATTCACGACAAAAAGTCAGTATTGTTTATATGATGAGCATTGATGCCAAGTTTCATTGAGAGAGAAAGAGAAAACTGCACCAAACCTGTTTGTTGGGACAACAATGCACAGTGCGAATAGGATAGAGACATCAGAAACTGTCTTGTGCTGAACAAGGATAGCAAACTCCCATCTAATCAATGCTGACTTCTTGACTTGAATCGCACTATAGTAATAGTGATAGTAAATTCACTACTACTGGTAATTTACTAGGAATTTCTATTAGTAAATAGTAAGTAGTATACTGGGTCTACTAGCAGGAAGAAAAAAAAACAAGATTGATTGACTGTATGTAGAGAAGGAGGAGGGTAATGAGAATGAGTATAAAGGAAAAAGATAGAAAGAAAGAATTGAAAACAAAACAGAAATAGGAGAGAAAAAAGAGAAGAAATTAAGGAAAGAGTTTGGGAGTGAATGTGCGTAGAGTAAAAATAGCAGAGACGCAATAGATGCCAAAACCATTATCGTCTGTGTTTAGAACAGATTGTGAGATGCGAGTTGGTTTGGTTGTATGTTTATGCATGTTTTTGCAAGAGCCACTCGATTTTTGCAAAACAGCTTTTCAATACTATGCTGCAAATTCTATACTTTCAATAGTATTCAATCCACGTCTACATTAGACAGTCATCGTATAGCACGATCCATTTAACTTGTCAGAAATCAGCTGTTTTGGTAATAATCAAACAGTGACTTCGACACAATAATCAAAAGGCTTAAAAGTCTTAAAGACCTTTAAAGTCTTTAAAAGACCTTTTTAAAGAAGACCTTTCAAAGAATAACTTTTTAAAAGACCTTTTCAATAATCTGCGAGATTCAGCATTTGTAGGTCAAGTATTGTGATCATATGCTCGTCGATCATATGTTTTCTGACAAGTTAAAAGGATCCTGCTATATTTCACTAAAAATCAATTATCATGTGAAACACAAGTCTTCAACAAGAATTTGACTGAACCAAAGAAACATCTCATTGAAAACACAATGCTAACAGCTAAGACATTTCTATTATTCTATTTAATTTTCTTATTTAGAATTTAGATTCTATAGCAGGATCCAATTCAACTTGTCAGAAATCAGCTGTTTCAAAAAGCAATATCACAATACTTAACCTACAAATGATGAATCTCGCAGATTATTGAAAAGGTCTTTTAAAAAGTTATTCTTTGAAAGGTCTTCTTTAAAAAGGTCTTTTAAAGACTTTAAATGTTCTTTAGACTTTCAAGCCTTTTGATTATTGTGTCGAAATCACTGTTCAATTATTACTGGATCAGCTGATTTATGACAAGTTAATTGGCTCCTGCTATACTTTAGAATGTAATGCCCGGTTTTTCAGTCGCTCAATAGACAGTTTATGGATCCAATAGAACTATTGAATCAATAACCATGTGTTTTCAAATGCAAAAAAAAGTTATTGATTTAATAAGTTTATTAAACGACTGAAAAACCGGGCACTAATACCTGGATTTACTCTATTCAAGTAAACAGATTTACAGGAATAATATAAATGTTTATAAGTGTTTTGTATATTATTATGTTTATTCACTATTAAAAAAATTGGTTATTTATTTAGTAAAGTATTCACTAATGTCTCAAACACCAGTCATACATTTTGTATTAATTGTTCAGTCAATTCAATAAGTAAAGTCAGAAATTAATAATCTCCAAGACGTTAGAGATCTGTTGCATGTTGGAAGCATGCAAGTCTAGATTAGTTTGTACTTGTTCAAGTGGTCTTGGTTACCAGCTGATACCAGCACATAACATAATATTCCACTATTCAAATTCAAATCCAAATGAATTTCATTCAAAAAAATTAACACGGGTACAATATAAAATATCCTGTTTACAGTGAATATTCCCCACAAATACAAAAGTCAGGGTGTGGGGAATGAATTCCCCGTAATAATAATTCCCTATAATTTCAATTAACAATGTCCCTGCTACACAAGGTTTACTGTTGCATGTCAAATACCAGCTATTAGATGGTTAAAAGGTTGCAAATAGGACGATAGCATCTGCCGCCAATTAAATTAGCATTGGTGGCGATTTTCCTGGGAAAACCTTGGAAAACTGGGTCACTATTCAGACATGACAAGTTCATTTGAAGCATTTTCCACCCTTCTCCCCTTTATAGAAACCCCCCTCCCCCACAACAAAAAGGTTAAAAAGGTTAACATTGAATTCGAGGAAGTCGACTTTGAATGGTACAGACGATTTTTTATAATGATTGCCGCCGCTTTGACAAGACTGCGTTTTGTTGAAGTTGGCGGACGCTAATGGGAGCTGTATTTGGGACACGGGACACTCCTACCGTTTAATTTTTGAACGAACAGTAGTAGGCTACTCTAGACTATCTGTATATCTATGTTATCTACAGGCATATCGTAGTACGAACAGTCTGTGCATAAAGTATTCTGTATAGCAGGATCCTTTTAACTTGTCAGGAATCAGCTGTTTCGGTAATGATTAAACAGTGATTTCGACACAATAATCAAAAGGCTTAAAAGTCTTAAAGACCTTTAAAGTCTTTAAAAGACCTTTTTAACGAAGACCTTTCAAAGAATAACTTTTTAAAAGACCTTTTCAATAATCTGCGAGATTCAGCATTTGTAGGTTAAGTATTGTACTGGTGGCCGAGTAAAACATATGTTTTCTGTCAAGTTAAAAGGATACTGCTTCACTCTACAATGTATAGATGGAAGGAGAGGAGAGGAGGAGGGGAGGGGAGGAGTGGAGAGGAGAGAAGAGGAGGAAGAAGAGAAGAAGAGAAAAAAGCATAGGAAGGTGGAGGTGGATGATGATTATAGTAAAGTAAAACAGGAGAAAAGGAGATGATGATGATGATGATGATGATGATGATGATGATGATGATGATGATGATGATGAAGAAGAAGAAGAAGAAGAAGAAGAAGAAGAAAAATTAGGGGAAGGTGGAAAAGAAAAAGAAGGAATTTAGTAGTAGTATATTATAATAAAGCTATGCTAAATTTTAGTTTACAATGCGTTTATATTTTACTATATTATGTTTATAATAGGCGTAGCCTACTCAGAGAGAATAGAAGTAAATTATTGTAGAAGTAAAACTCTTATTCGATACTCTCTGAGCCTACTACAGTAAATAGTTTCAGTTCAATAATACTGATACTAATAAATACTACAGTTCAATAGGACGGATTCTTGTTACGAAGTTTTAAGGGGCTTTTTAAACCAGAATGAATCACTCTACAATTCAATTTCCTTACACAGGAAATATAAAAAATTAAATTAATACATAAATATTTTCTGTATAATTATATTCTGTAAATTTATATTAATAAATTTACATAAATATATTCAAAAGAATTTCAATTCAGGAAAAGAGATGGATTAAATAGAGAATTTAATTGGAAATTGATCAAGAAAGCAGAGAAGATAAGATTTATTCTTTTGTCTAATAACTGTTATTAAGGAAGAATTTTCGACGAAAATCAATCATTGCAGGAAGAGTTACGGATACAATTAATAAGAATTTAATCAAAGTATAAGACAAAACAGAGAATATTCATTAGAGAAAATTGAATTGATTTTGTAGTCTAATAACATTTAATTATATGGAGAGTATTGTATACAGGAATGAGTCATGTTAGGAAGTGTTTATAGATTCAATTAATAAGAATTTAATCGAAGAATTAAACAGGAAAGGATTAAATTGATTTAGATAGCTAATGACTGTTATTATTTTTGTTTATGGTCTGATAATAAGAAAATTTGTTTGATTCATGAGTTCAAGCATACAAGTCTTACATGAACTCAAGTTGAGGAAATTATTATGAATTAATACTGTAATTGAGTCTAGATAAAATTTATTGATCTGGTAAAGTTATTGATTATACCAGAAATGTTAACACAACTTACATTGTAAGTGATTTTTTTTAAAGTGAGTCATAATGATATAGAATGCTATCTCCTGTAAGTATTCTTTTGTTTATACCTTATTTCTATAAATTGTCGATAAAATATCAATTAAAAGAATAGATACTATGCAATCTATTCTATGACTCACTTTTAAAATATATGTCTTTTTGAATCACCAAAATCAATTTTCAATGCTAAAGATATAATATGATCTTTTTCAATCAATGTACAATTTTTGTCAGTTTTCTCTTCATTTTTAGGAAAACACCTCTTTTCTCATACACAGATAACAAACTTGCTCCACGCTATAAGAATCTAACTAGTTTCAGAGTAGAATTTTTTCTAATCAGCTTAATAACCCAGCTGCACTACTAACAAGAAAAATAATGGAGGTGTCAAGAAAGGTAGAAATTTGCAATGTCAGCAGAATTTTTCCAAGCCAATAAACACAATCCTGACTCTTCGTCATCCTTCTTGAAAGAATAAAAAAGAGGAAAAAAATGCTACTCCCCCATGATGATGACAGGCTTTTGTCTCTATAGGGGGGCTTCAAACCCAGTCAACTCTAACCTTTGAAATTTGCGTCATTTGGGGGGGGGGGAGGATTTAATACGGATTTTTCCTCTCCTATTGTATTCTAGTATTAGAAGATTGATGAGCATTTTATTTCCAATCTAAATTATTATACTTCTAATACTCGTCAAATTGATAAGTTTAGTAGTTCTGACGAGTACTTCTACTTTTAAATACTGATTAATAATTACGGTATAAATATAAATGATCAGATATTTGTGCACTATACAAATAAGGATTAAGTAACACCAATATGGTATAGCAGGATTCTTTTAAATTGTCAGAAAACAGCTGATTTAACGTCAGTGAACTAGCGTACATCAATCAGCTGTTTTCTGACAATTTAAAAGAATCCTGCTATAGTATAACATTGAAAAAGTGAGTCGTCTGCAGAAGAACCTAACTTTTTTTAAACGGAATAGTTTTTGTTCATCCAGATGACAAATGCATGCTATTTAAAAAACATTACATCTGATATCACAGTGTATTCCCAGTGAGATACAGCCTTATGTTTTTGAAATCGGTTCTAGGTATGTAGTGAAATCAAATATTGGGTTCTATTGAAAAGGACATGAAAAATTATATGAAAACCATATTATTTGGAATTAAATACGAGGAAAGTATATTTCTTATGATTCAGCTTAAACTATATGGCCATTGGATGACATATCAATTCACTAAAGTGAACCTCTTTCCCTTTCCTACCAGCTTTCATTATACATGTATATAGTCACATCTACAATACTACACTTTAAATTAGATTGAACTAGATTTTATCTAGTGATAACGCTATCTTAGAATGGACCCACATCCGATAAGGATATGAAGCAATGGTTATTTTCCAACGAATTAAATTGACTACGAATGAGTTCTCCTTCAAGCTGGATGACGAACAGTTTAATCGTTGTTTAGTTCATTATATCATAGAGAAACTATAGTAATCTAATTTGTTATCTGCTTCTAATCCGTTATCTATGATTATATTTAGTAATCAAATCACAATCAATTCATTTCCCAACTATTTACATGTATAATCGATGATATTTGCATTAAATATGTAAGGAATCCACCTACAACTACTATACGTCTGTGAGAAGGGAAAGTTTCGAATAAAAAGTTCAATAGTTTAGAATAAAATTACAGTTCATGATAGTTTTACAATAATAAAATTAATAGAATTGATTATTTCTTTAAAATACCCATAACATTATAATACTCGACTGTACTTTTAGTTCAGAGACATCTCTAAAATGTTCATGACGAAGAGATGAAATCAAAGAGAGGGAAGCTGAAATATCAGCTAAAGTAATTTAGCTTCTATTATTGAATTACTTTAAAAAAAATTATTTAATTTTGCGTTTCAGGGTGAAAAAAGTTGTTAGCACAAATTCTAATTTATGTTGAATGACTCACTTGAGTACATTCTAGATTCTAGACACAGAGTAGGCTAGTATTCTAGAGCAATAAAATATGCTTTTCTTATTAGGAAAAGTACTGTAGTTTTTTTTTAGGAAAATACTAGTTTTTCTAAGCTCAAGTCTGGTTTTGGACGTTCAGTTCAAGTAAAAATGTCACAGCTCCAGACTAGTAACTGGATTTACTGTGAATCTATTCAAGTAAACAGATTTACAGGAATAATATAAATGTTTATAAGTGTTTTGTATATTATTATGTTTATTCGCTATTAAAAAAATTGGTTATTTATTTAGTAAAATTTTCACTAATGCCTCAGACACCAGTCATACATTTTGTGTTAATTGTTCAGTCAATTCAATAAATAAAGTCAGAAATTAATAATCTCCAAGACGTTAGAGATCTGTTGCATGTTGGAAGCATGCAAGTCTAGATTAGTTTGTACTTGTTCAAGTGGTCTTGGTTAGCAGTTAACTTTCATACTAATAAATTAAACACGAACAAGTCTTTGAACAATATTGGTGGAAAAACTTCTTATCTTCTGACAGCCAAAAGTAGGCAAATCTATTAATAGGTTTCCACATATTTCCGTAAACATTTTAATAGGCTAAAAGAGGCTTTCAGTTTTTTGAAACTTTCATTTAGATTGATTAATTTCATAGTTTAATAAATATTACTAGTAACTAATAAGATGAGAATGAGAAGAAGAAAGAAGGAGAAGGAGGAGGAAGAAGAGAGGAGAAGAATGAGGAAGAAGAGGAGGAGGAGGAGGAAGAGGAGAAGAAGAGGATGAGAAGAAGGAGAAGGAGGAGATGAAGAAGATGAAGGAGGACGAGGAGAAGATGAAGGAGGAAGAGGACGAGGAGGAAGAGTAGAGAAATAAGGATGAGGAGGTGAGGGAGGACGAGGATGAGAAGGAGAATGAGAAGAAGGAAAAAGAAGAGGAGAAGAAGGTAACTTCAACATTTTAATCCCCATCCTTCAACTAAAAAGAACCAAACAAACCATCTAAATCGTGACCTACCTCAACCACATAAAAATTGAGGAAACAAACCTGGTTGACACAATAATAACACAGTATTTACTACATCAATCTATAAAAACAGTTTTTATTTCCTCTAAAACTATCCCATCAAACCAAACGGAACTGATTCTGACCTATCAACGATATTTAATACACTGTTGCTCTCTGTACTTGAATAGTTGATTGTTGGCATTCAGTCACGCAATACATCAATTCAACAGTGTTGGTATACCTATATACCTAATAAATATATCGGTACTGAAACCGTTAATATTCCTGTGAATGTTATGAATAAATCTGTTATGAAATCTATTATTATACCTGTATACATTATGATGAATACATCTAAACGGAATTCATATGCAATTTCATTAACACCTCCAATCAAGTATGAAACGTATCACTCAAGTTCTACTAATTTCCTGTTTAGGATGTACTTAATCACTACAAAAAACAAACAAGCCACTCTTTACTGTTTCGGAATCTATTTTTAGGTTAGAAATGAGTGGATTGTTGTAAATTGATAACCACTGTCTAAATACAGGGTGGCCCATATAAAACCGGCCCAGGTGATATAAGGAAGAAATAAACCCGGGCCGGTTTGACATACGAGAAATGATGAGTGAATCGTATAAAATACATACATTTGCAAAGAAGAATGAATATAAAATACATAGGCTACGTATTACATAGTATTATTACTGTATTTTAAACAATCGTATAAAATACATAAATTTGCAACTAAGACTGAATGTTTGAACAGAAAGAAAGCATTCAAACAGACGACTCAATCAACTATCTCAAAATAAGCAGCTTGGAAAAATACAGTAATCAAAAACGCTATAAACTTTGAAAAAATATTGTTTGGCTTGTACACACAGTACTTGATGCGTCTGAGTCAGATATAAAATGGCAAATTTAGAAGACAACAACAAACATTATGAGAGCTTTCTCTCTGACAACTTGTTTAGAAGCACACAGAAGTAGTCTTCGTCCAGTGTTAGAAGACAAGAACGAAGATTTGCAAAACTTTAATTTAGAGAGACTTTTCTTACTCCACAACGAAAAATAGTCATTAAACTTTTATGAGAGCCATAAAAAGTCATTAGAGGAAAGAGCGAGAGAGAGAGGAGGTGAGTAGGGAAGGGGGAGAGAAACGTCCTTCAAAAATAGATCTCACTTCTGGTCCAAGATTCAGTCAGTACCAAACACACAACTTAAAATCAGAGCCATAATAATTGGAGCATGTCAGACATTTTAAAAGTGTGCTACTTGAAATTCCATCAAATGTTTAGTAGTTTGCAACAAACAAATGAGCTATAAGCAGATAAATTTAGTATCATCCCTATTTCAAACAGTTTTCAGAAACCTTCAATTATTATAAAAAAGAAATGTACTGTACTATGAAAATATAATATACTGTATAATAAAATTTACTACTCAAATAACTTCTGTAAATATGAGCTGTAATCCAAGTGTAAATTAATTGAAATGTTGTCATAATGTCATATTCATTGAAAGCAATAAACATATTCTATTCTATTATAACAGAAATAGAGTGAATGTGGGAGTACCTTAGGTACGTTTCCATATGAATACATGTATGAGATACTTGTGTGATATACATGGTTTATGAGCAAAACCAGAAACATTTGCTCAAACAACATCCATAACACGATTTTCTGTGTTATAACAGCTCATGTCTAGTGGGCAGGTCCTCGCCACCACTTCATTTACTTTAGGTCATTTTAATGGATGTAATCTGATAAAAATTTGATCGTGCAGGTTACATACGGCTCAAGTGAATCCTACTATACTGGAAATTTAATTACATATAACACATAAAAAATCTCATACCCAAGATTTTGAGATCTGAAAACCGAATGATGTTTCTCCCAAGAAATAAAAGGAGTGGCACATCATTGTTGGTTTCAATTTATACAGTGAATTGGATTACATAACATAGCACAATATCACAAGTCTGAAAAAATACAAAGTGACTGGACATGACAATAGATATGTGTAATATAATATAACACAATTTTTCTCATTTTATTCAGTAGTCATATATATAGAGAATAAGCATATCTTTGAATTCTGAGAACAAAATAATGTTACCGTGCTTCCAAGAAATAAAAGAAGAGATATTGTCCCTCGCTCTTTTTCCTTTTCGCCTCTCTCTCTTCCTCACTCACTCTCTCCTTCATCTTCTTCTTCTTCTTCTTCTTCTTCATCTTCTTCTTCTTGTTCTTCACTCACCAATCTTCAAAACAAGTATCAAGTGGAAAAATTCCAAGCTAGAACAGTGAACAAGCAAGCTTTTAAAGCAGCAGTGAGCAAGTTGTACAGCTATTAGCCATGGGCTAGGTTATGTACGGTCAACGCCAATAGAGCCATGTGCTTCAGTAACAATAATTATAGAAACAAGTCTGCGACCCAAATTCAACTCTTGACCAGACTGCGTGGCGCGATTGTATGACGTCATCGGAGAATAGAGACGGAAGAGAAGAGGAATGAGTGAGAGGGAGAAGAAGGAACAGAAAAAGTTCAAGAAGAGAATGGAGTAAGAGGGGAAAGTGAAGATGGAGAAGGAAAGATAAAAAGAAGTGAAAGAAGAAGAAGAAGTGAAAGAGGAATAAATGAAAGAAGAAGAAGTCAAAGAAGAAGAAGTCACAGAAGAAGGAGAAGGAGGAGAAGAAGAAGAAGGAGGAGAGGAGGAGGAGAAGAAGAAGAAAAAGGAGGTGGAGGAGAAGAAGAAGAAGAAGGAGGAGAAGAAGGAGAGTATGATGATAATAAAAGAAGAAGATGATGATGATGATGATAATAATAATAATAATAATGATAAAAGAGAAGAAGAGAGTAAAAAGAAAATAAGAAGAAGGTAGAAGAAGAACAAGTCAAAGACGAAGGAGAGGAGGAAGAAGAAGAAGAAGAAGGAGGAGGAGAAGAAGGAGGAGAAGGAGAAGAAGAAGAAGAAGAGGAGGAAGGAGGAGGAGGAGGAGGAGGAGGAGAATAAGGAGAAGAATATGACGATGATAAAAGATGATGATGATGATAATAATAATGATAAAAGAGAAGAAGAGAGAAAAAAGAAAATAAGAAGGTAGAAAACGTAGGACGAGGTAGAAGAGAGGACAAAGATGGTTATGATATGATAAGAAGAGGATTTTAAGAGAAGGGAGAAGAACAAGGACAAGAAGAAAAGAACAAGGAGTGGAAATGAGGAGAAGTTGTATGGGGGAAGATTGAAAGTGGAAAATGATGAAGTGAATTGATTTTTTTCTATACAAATGTAGAAGAGCGAAGGAATGTGGTAAGAACAGGAAGGAAAATAAGGGAATTGAGTAGGACGAGACATAGGAGGAAGAGTCGAAGACAAATAAGATGAAAAGAAAGAGAATTGACTAATATATTAGGAAAATAAAGGAAGAAGGATGAGTGAAGACAAAGAAGTTGGAGAAGAAGAAAATGTAGGGAATGAGAATGAAAAGTGGGGGGAGGAAAAGGGGAAACCAAGAAAACATACATGACAAGGAGAAACAAGAAGAAAAGAGAAGAAATGTAGACTGTGAGAAGAGGAGTATGATGAAAAAAGGAGAAAAGTCAATAGTCATTGAGAATCTAGAAGAAAACTTTAAAAAAGAGGGAGGTGTAAGATGATCAGGAGGAAATGGAGAATTGAATTGAAATATATTTATTCTCAAAAACAAAATACATACATTTGAAAGATATAAGACAATACATAAATATACCCCTCACCTAGAACGAGTCTGTGTGTGAGGAGGGTCGTTTGTAATATTAACATACAGAAATCTTTCTTGACAGTAGATAGAGAAAAATAATATAAAATACATTTCTTAGATAATACAGTATCAGAATTATTTAACACTTAAGATTATTTTTTTATAATATACTTCTATTCTGCTTCAATAAGAAGCAGGAGAGACAAATGAGAAATGAAACATAGAAATGAGAAAAAGAGGTAGAAGAAAGAGAAGCAAATAACAAGAGGAAGATGGAGGGGATTAAGAGAAAATAGAAGATTGAGCCAAATATGAATATGGAAGAAAGTGATGGAAATAAGGGAGATGAAGAATGAGGAGTAAAACAGAAGAAAGGGAAGAATGTAAATGAAAAGGAGATGCTGAAAATCAAGAAAGGGAAGAAGAAGAAATAGATGAGGAAGAAAAAGAGAAGCAAGAACTGAGAAAGAGGAGAATAGGAGACAAGGTCCGCATTGTTTTAGTAGCAGAACTAATTGAGATACAAACAGCAGACTAGCAGCAGTAATAATAATCAACCATGAGCTAACTTGCTGGGTTACTAGGTTAACTAGAATAGCAGCCGTATCAAATTATCATCAAACTTGATACAGAATTAACTTGAATGAGTGATGAACTGTATCATAATACACTAAAAAATTGTGAGTAACGAGTAATTGAGAATTAATTGATTCATTGATTGTAAGTAAATTTAAGTTAGGCCTAGTATACCTAATTGCAGAGAAAATAAGTGGATATTTTTTATTATTGAATAATTTCAAGTTAAATAAAACATTCGAGTTAAGGTACAAGCAGGAAAAAAATTTAAATCATTTAAATGGCACCAAACACAATACAATCTCAAAATATATTGATGAAACTAAAATTGTTAGACTGCTTTAAAACAAATGCTTAACATCTATATCTTATGTTTAATAATTAATTTATTCATTAATAATGTGTCTATTTTTTGGAAATGGTTTTGAAATACTTCTTTGAAAATATACCCTTAGGTAGACCCATTACTGTATATATTATTATACATTGAAAATCAAATTTACTGGTATACTTAACAAATGAATTTTGACATTCCTATGATTTGTGAAAGAAAGAAGAAGATGAAGAAGGAAAAACTGAGGAAAATTCAGACAAAGAGGAGGATAAGGAGGAGGATGATCAGAGACGAAGGAGAGACATATAGATGAACATGAAACAGGAGAGAAGAAAGATCAACGAAGGAGATTAGTAAAAAGAAGTAAAAATAAAGGAGAAGTGAAAATGAAGATGAGAAAACACGAAAGACGCAGGAGGTCGATAATTATGAAGAGAAAGTAGGAGGTGAAAGAAGAGATGGATTGAAAAAGAAAATAAGGATAAAATGAAGAAAACATAAGACTGAATAGACTGAAAAATAAGATCAAAAATTATTCGTGATAGCGGAGGTAAAAGAGGAACAAAAATAATATTTTCAGCTAAAAAAGTTTTTAATATTTTTTTTGTAATATTTACATCAATGAAACCGGAAGACTGCACATTAAGCAATAATACAATAACTAAATTCTCGTATTATCAGTGACGAAGTGTATATACTAAGTTTCCTATACAGTACAAGCACAGGTATTATGACCGGACTTCAAATTATATGCACTTTAATAACACGTTAAGGAGGTTAGGAGAGTCAGAGGAACCGGTTTTTAAAGTGGTTTCAATCTGGTATTGCCTACAGGGATCACTATGATATGACTAGCCCACACTCCAATACATTAGTGCAAGCCAACATAAAAAAATTGGAGACTAGGCTTGCAAATGATGGAAAAGAGGAGTTTGTATTGATATGTGGAAAATCCTTTACAGAATTTATATTATGGAAATTCTGTATTATAAAAATCCTATATCTATTATATTTTACATTTATTATATTTTATATTACATCGGCGACCCACCGATGAAAGCCATATGAGTATTATACACAACCCTATGATTGACTCATAAATAATTACAAATTATCAAAAATCCCCTCTTTCATAATAGAATTAAATCATTTCTCCTCACATTAATAAGAGCTTATTAGCCTATAGATTTTCGAATGGATACATTTTTTTTTTAATGAAATTAAACATCTTTAAGTATGGGACATGAAGCAAAATCAACCATGTCCTTCAAGTTATTAATTACTGAATACAGTAATATATTTTCCTCAAGCAGATAGGCCTAATGATAGTCATAGATTATCAAATAAATAACACTTTATTACGACCTTTCGACCTTTACTGATGACACATTCTACAAAATAATTTCCTTCCTCCATTAAAATTCCTCCAAAATTATTTCTTTTCCATAAATGAGAGGCGGAAACGCAATAATTTTTGTACATACTGCACTGTTGTTTATGTGAGAGCATGCAAACTCTATTCAATTGTGTGACCCACTAACAAGTACTGACTCTGACCTTGGTATTAATTAAACAGCTTGAAGGCAGGTACTGATAAATACTGTATTACCAGTATAAAAAATTAACAAGCATATCTAGCCTGCACGCAAACATTATATGGAAATGAGATTAACTCCCACGTTTTGAAAACAAGTTGGAAAAAGTAAATCGTAATAAAGTAAATTTTTATAATAAATATATATTATATGGTTGGATGATCAAATAAAATAATCATAAGAATCAAAATCGCTTCCTGGTGGTTCGGAACACACTTCAAGCAGTAGGTCCTCTTATCGCCCCTCATCTCCCTTCCCACACCCCAATAACAGCTGAGACCTAATGTGGGTATCACTACACAAAAAAATACAAATAGATGCCAAAAATAGTATATAATTATTGTTCATAAGTTTTAAAAACGAATTTTCCACAAAAAAGTAATTATTGTTCTTGAATCATTGGATTGTTCACAATTGATGTATGATGTTTTATTCACCAGTGTTAGTGGCGAAGCGTGGAATACTTATTTGGTCATCGCCGGGTATACTTCCTATAGGAAAAAAAGCCGGCGATGACCAAATAACTTAAGTATACCACGCTTCGCCACGGACCAGTCTTCTCAATCAAAGCGTTCTTACAAATAATTAATAATAAAAGAAGTTGAAAATTATTTACTTGTGTCAATGAATTTTGTAACCTAACTTACTAAATTGAGTGATAGGTAAATGTGAACTCAATTTTTGACCCATTCTATTTGCAACTTGATCTTTAAATTATTTATTTATTTAGCGTAACTTATGGCTTTTAATAGTGGGGAGACCCGAGTAGGGTTGTTCCACTTCACCATCATAACCAATTATCCCTTGATAGGGAACATGGTGAAAGTTTGTTTCAATATTTACTGCCATAACAAAAATGGTTGAAATAGGTTGTTCTAGGTGGAATGATTGAATAAAAAAAGCATATAAATAGGCTATTACAATGAATAATACTCCAAACGTTTATAAATTGTCATGTCAAATTCCTTTCAAGTAATCTTACTTGAGCTCATGAGCTGGGAATAATGTATCTATAGAACCTAAGGAAATTCACTATGTTTTGAGTACAAAAAGGAACAAAAATTATATTTTAGGATTAAATATGATAATTACAAAGATCATTCAACTAACCTTTTCTCCTGCCATAGGGCCCAGCAAAAGTGGTGTTCTTTCCAATAACATTATCATCAATGTATTTGATGAGCTTGGCAGTATCTTCCTTCTTTAGAGACGTGTTACGAAACTTGCTCGTTTTTAGAGAATAGTCTTCAGGTAACGCATAAAATTTTCGATTTCCAAGTTGCTTCTTAGCAGCAGACATTATCACCCGCGATACAACCGGCATAAAATGTACAACTTTAAGAAACTAACATCACTCACGAAATTGACCCTCAGTACAAATTCTGCCCCCTACTCTTTACTTCAACCCAAACGAAACCCCGAGCCTTTATTTTTAGAATTAAACCTAAAGAACGGAAGAACCTAACCATTCAACTTTCAAAACATCGTTTTCTCAGGCAAAATGAGAAGTCTTTTACCTGCTTCTAGAAAGTCCGATTACAGAATAAAAGACTTATTCCTAACCAAACAATTTACAAACTTCAAAAACGAGTAATTCACACACAATTATTCCACATCACTAGAAAAAAAGATCACAATAATTACTTAATCTCAAATTTCAGTACAACGTAGATAACCACAATTCACAATGCAGACGATGTGAGACAATGTGCAATGCAAGATTGAGGTTGTACGAAAATGATCAGTTGTTCCATGCTAGCCAACGTGACAACGCAAAAACTACCTGCAAACTGGAATCTCGTAAATAGTTCATTATTCAAATAAATTCTCAAAAATACAAGCTGTTTTCACTTTTAAGAAAATTGATAATTTATTTGTAACAACTTTTGTAACCAATGGAGGTAATAATTATAAAATTTGTCATCATACTTCAAATTAGTTATCTTTTTGCCCGCAAGTAGCAGCACAATGAACGGTTTCCTAGCAACGGCTCCAAATTTGAAAGTTGTTTACTTTCATTGACAAGTACAGAGAAAAAAGTCAGCGTTTAGTGTTTGTTTTTTTGGGATTTAAAAACGAAATTAGATTTTAAATATGTTGAACATGATACTTTCAACGACACACGACCTTAAGGAGATGGCAAAAATTGAAAATAAACGAAAAATGGAAGAGGAAAGAAAGGCGAGAATATTCAACCCAATAAACAGATTGATTGGCGTAAGTGGTTCATTAGGAATGATATTTTATTGAACATATTATAAATTTTATGATTTTTTATATTTGAGATATTAATATGAGTGCTGTAGGGCAGCAAAGCAATTTAGACATACAAATATTGACACTTTTAATGAATACACCTTTCTGTACTTCTACTTGCAGAAAGTGCTTCATCAACAGTTGATATTCATATAGATTAAAATGTAATATTCAACTGCCCTACATTCAATATGCTTGGAGATATCCAAGGTATAGAACTTTTACTACTAATTGTCCTAGATTACGGAAAAAAATGAGATTATAAATAAAATCTCTCCTTTCTGATAACACTCGTCATCTCAATAAGTTTCAGTATTGAGACAACGTATGATATCGTTGAATAACATCTCATAAATTCAAAGAAAACTGACCAACGGATTTTGTAGAATAGTATGTTATCTTCCTTTCTTATATTACACACATTTCAAAAAGTATGTTATCTTCCTTTCAAATAGGCCTAGAACTTTACAATGAGACCTGTAGTAAACAATAATTTGAAGTCTTTCTTAATAAAATATTACTGTAATATTTAATTGCTTTCCAGTAGTAGAATTTTCAATCAATATTTTATGGCATACTGGAACAAATACTGTAGCTAAATAATTTAAATAAAAACATGATAATATCATATTTTTAGTCTCAGATTATATGTAACAGTAATAATAAAATAATTATGATTATAAAAAGTAAGATCCTGTATTGTTAGACGAGTTAATTAGGATGTGATACGTTTAATGTCATGAAATTAATACTACCATCAATGCTTTAACTTCATCAATAGCTTCAACGCATTCTTAAAATTAATAGCAGTTATCATCAAGTATGCTTTAACTGATTGACAGTGTAAACTGAATAATGTCATGAATAATAAATTAAGCTAATAGTAAAATAATAATCAACAAATATACACATAAACATGGTAATAAATTCAATGCATTAATAGGTTGATGTTTTGGCTTTGGAAAATCAAATTGCTGAGAAAAAGACAAACGAGGAACAGGAAAAAGCCAGAGAAGAAGCATTCAGAATCAAACAAGAAAGAGACGCCATGATTGCAGCCCAACTGTCAAGACAAATTGAGGAGGTGAGAAGTAAACACAGTTATAGCAGGATTATTTTAAATTGTCAGAAAACAGCTCATTTATGTACGCTCGTTTACTGTCGTTAAATCAACTTTCTGACAATTAAAATAATCCTGCTGTATTAAAAATCCACATTTTATTTAATCAGTCAGTTAAATAGCATGAAAACTCATCTTGAACAGTAAGTGGTTTCGGTAGTTGATATAGAAATATTTTCTGTCATAATACTGTATGTGGTATTACTGAACTATTCTATTCTTTGGTAGGCTACAGTGTTACATTTTTATAATAACCTCTGAAGTTTGAAAACCGTTGAAAATTTCAATTGATTTAAGAATGACACAACATTATCAAAGATTATCTTTATTTCCGATCAAGATTTTTTTATGGGTATCAATTTTTCAATGTAAGTAGGCCTCATAAACATCAAAACATGACAGGTTGAGAGATGGAGATTTCTCTGTAGTCATAACTCCACTTATAATAATGAAGGATATAATCACAGAGGAGAGAGTTATCTCTCCTTCTCTGAGATTACAGTTTGGAGAGATTCTTTATCTCGAGAATGGTTTGACTAATTTTGTTGAAGGCCAAGATGAAGGTCTGCTGTAAAAAAAAGAAGTAACCTTATCTGACGAAATATTTCAAAATAGCGGGCAACAAGTTTTTGAGTTTTTCAAATGCCCTCCATGGCGACTATGAGTGACTAGGGGAAAAACTAAGAAGAAAAACATAACTAATCTCTAATTTTAGGCATCACCAGCAAAAAGATAACTCTTTGCCCGCTGGACGGGGAAATACATGTGTTAATTAGATTTTTATACTTACATTTCAGAAGAAGCACAATTTGAACAAAGAGTTGAACGAGTTCAGGAAACACTATCAACGGAAAGAAGATGAAGGAGTTCGATTTGTACGATCCTGATTTGCTCAAGAAAAGTTTGCCATGTAGAGTAGTGATGATGATCCACGTCTCAGTATATCTGGTGCTCAAAAGTGAGTAAAGAATTATAATAAGTTTATGAGGAAACTGAATTCATTATGATTTAGAACACTGATTTTCAAAGCCCCTTTTCTTTATTGTAATGTAAGGGTGTTTGCAGAGATGAAGTATTTGTTTCAGACTGATAAATGAATCAATAAATTCAATCTAGTCTAATCTTGTTGTTGCGTGTGACAAATTTTTATTTCATGTATTATACTGTATCTAACACATAAAAATGTAACACCTTTTCATCTGAATATAAAAATTTCAATAGGAAATCACATGGAAAATCACCATGGAAACTTTAAATATGACAGTCATTCGCAATCTGCCAAATTAAACAAATTCCTCTACTCAGTATAATCTATTCTACCTGATATCTCTCAGTTCTCAGCTAGAAAGTGAATGTCAATCTAGTTCATACATTTAGTAACCATAATCAAAAATATCAATTATGAAAACTACTTTAAATAAACCTAGACTCTTTCCAACAAATTTAACATTTGAAGAATTCAATGTGTTAACAATTAGACAGTTGTTCATAATGAATGTAGTAAAATATATAAATAAACATAAAACTTATTTTTTTTTTTTTTGCTTAAATAACACAGCCAATAACCATTACAATTTAAGACCCATCTCAAATAAATATCTAATCTCTAATACTAACATTGAAACTATCAGAAGACAACTCATATACCTACATAAGCACTAAAATTTTGAACAATTTATTAGCTGTGCCAAAATAACAAAGAAAATAAAACAAGACATCAATAGTTGGATTAAAAGGAACTTTTAGTTCTACCTATAAGAACTTATTGTAATAGAGGACTCTTCTGATTTGTGTGCTTGCTTGCTCATTTAGTGCAGGCGGTTTTCTGATTTGTATTTTATTCATTTATTTACAAGAGTTACAGAACAGAGATAAAACTCCAATTACACTGTAACACTACCATTACACTGTACTGGACTATCACACCTTCCTGTATCACACCCTTACTCCTTGCATCCTTCCTCAACTTCCATGAATTGAAAGCCTTCCTATGACATGGATATCCATAGTTGGGAGAACTTTCGATTCACTACCCTTCTTCACCACAACTTTTCTTTTTTTGGATTAGCCATCTTTTCTAGTGTTTTATTAACTTTTCTAGTTATTGCATTGTTTGTATGTAATGTTGTTTCAATGTTGTGTACGTGAAATAAATTAAAATTGAGAATTGAAATTAAAATCAACTCGAACAAAGGTAATCAATCTATTTGAATCATTTGAATCATAACTTTTTTTTTCCTCTGCAAGGTTCGAAGGCGAAGATCAAGAGGCTAGTATCCGCGTTCGCCAGCAGATGAAGCGCAGAGTCGCGCCTGGCTGTGCCAGCAGATGCGCGAGCGGGAGGATGTGGAGGAGGAGCGCAGGCGTGCGGAGCGAGCCTTACCAGGAGGCGTTACTAGCCAGAGACCAGCAGGCGGTTATGGATAGCCGGGTTGGAACAGGAGTGCAGAAGGCAGCTGCAGGAAGCTACCGTGCGATTCAACCAAGCGCTGGTTAGTTGAACAATTATCACCATTAAGAAATGTGGTAAAATTAGATTAATATGCTATATCTCAAAGAATATCATTCTTATATAATGATAAGGGATTTCAAGAGCTAATTAAAGAAGTTTTTTCACTCACAAAAGAAGTTTGAGATGGCAATATGACCTCAGACACTCGAGCAATATCAACTAAAACCTCCTCAAATAACCACTCTCACTGCTGTAGCATATCTCAGGCGTAACAATTTGATAATCTGCTATTATTTCTTGTTCAAATCATCAATAATCCATCCACCATTGAAGATTTGGATCGAAATAACGGCAACCATCAAACTGTTGCGCCTGACAGATGATTGTCGAACAAGTTGTCAAATATTAAATAGAAATAACATTGGGGCATTCCTAAGGTAATGACTCTAGGTGCCCGGGCCTGGTAAAAGGATCATTTTTCTCTGGCGTCTGACTACAGTCTGTGGTGGCTCTAATCACAATACATACTATACTTTACCACAAGAATTGATGTTAAACCCTCTCATTACATTGATAAGGAGTTCTAATGATTGATTTGTGGAGTCAAGGTAACATCTACATTTTAAAGTTGTGGTATTCTGTCTCTCTCATTATTAGTCCATCTGATTCATTGAGATTGAGATTATGGATTACTTATGGGATAGCCTCTATTGATTGCTGTACTTGATAATAGGAGTATTACTATGGATACTTGCTTTGATTGGAGTCATGGGTGTTGAAGTTTCTCTTTTCTTCAGGCCCGTTTCTAGCCCATTTATGCAGAGTGTTTCATTAGATTGGAAACCAACTTATGGATTCGAATTAATATGTTTATATGAGATTCAAAAGGAAGTATTAAGGCATCTAAACTGAATTGAAGAGGTTTTACTATAAAAGAGTCCCTCTCTTATGTATAGAGTCAAGTTCTTTCAAGAAGAGCATTATAGAAAAGGAACACGAACCAAGTAGTTTACGAATAGTCTTCGTTTAGTCACAGAATTACATAGTTGCATAACCAGCAGCATCTAATGACTCGGTGAATGTGAAGAGAATTGAATTTAATATTACGTGACTAATCCCTGCTCATTGGTCCATTTTTAACCAAGTGTAGAAGCCTAATAGTATATATTGTAACTGTGATTAGACTATTTTAGGTGCTATTGCCTAAATTCGAACCATCAATTGGACTATATTAATAAATTTGAACTATCAATTGGTTAACAATCATTTTCCAGCAAAAATTTGATTGTTGTTGTTTCATTTATATTGACACTGTTCATGTTGAATCTACATTGTTACTGTTGATATTTTTGATTCAAAGAATATAATTTAATAGAGCCTATTGTGTGGATATTTTTAAAAAATTTGGATAGCTTTGACAAGAATGATAGCTGGAGCTACTGATTTAAAATCTTGAGAAAATATTTATTTTTAATAAGAAAGCTTGTGCCAATTCACACAAATAGTGCAATGATTCAATGACTTGAAATCTTCTCCAGTTTGGTACATGGTACATATAGGCTACATACAACATCAGTGATTCCAGTGGAGTAGTCCGCAGATACACACCTCCCCCGCCCGCTCATCAAGTCTTCGTTGGGGATCAGCACACGGTGAGTTCCCCTTCTGAAATTTTTTTTTTTTTTTTTATCTCATCAACCCTTAGGGTACCAGTCACCCATCAAACCCAAATGTTTACTGATGTGTTCTTAACACCCATGAAACCTGGCCCTCGAGAACGTACATATGAAATAAAATATCGACATACCAACACTGCACATATTTGTTTCTGATATTTCTGGTTTACCAGAGATTATTGAGAAAGTAATGGTGTAACTACCGAAACTGGATCTCTATATTTTTAATAAATTTGTAGTATTATTGACAGTAATCCCAGAATTGACTTGTATTCAGGAATGGAAAACTACAATATCCACCTTCTACTACAAAGACAATTGGAAAATATGTGTTTGTGATGAGGGAGCTTCATCAAGTTCTTGAGAGGAGCTTACATCAGACTTTTTATTCTCCCAGAATGGATAACTCACCACAATATCACCTTTCCTACTACAAAAAAAAATAAAAATATGTGTTTGTATATCAAGTTCTTCAGTTACAGACTTTTTATTCTCCCACCCCAGAAATTTTATTCAGAATGGATAACTACCACAATATCACTGCTTTACTACTGCAAAAGACGAACGAATACGTGTTTGTATAACACGTAAGTTCTTGAACCACAGACTTTTATTCTCCCAGAATTTTTATTCAGAATGAATAACTACCACAATATCACCTTTATTACTATTACAAAAGACGAAATAATATGTGTTTGTTTATCAAGGTATATCAAGTATATCAAGACAAAGTATATCAAGTATTGGTATATCAAGTTCTTGAGTTACAGACTTTTTATTCACTCTGATTTTGATTCCAGAATGGATAACTACCACGATATCACCTTTCATTACTACTACAAAAAAGACGAAAATATGTGTTTGTATATCAAGTTCTTGAGTTACAGACTTTTATTCTCCCAGAATTTTTGTCAGAATATTATAACTACCACAATATCACCCCTTTACTACTACCAAAAAATACGAGCATGTAATAGCTTTGTACATTATTTCAAGTTCTTGAGTTACAGACTTTTATTCTCCAGAATGGATAACTTTACCACAATATCGTCCACCTTTCCTACTACAAAAAATACGGAAAATATAGGTGTTTGTATATCAGAGTTCTTGGAGTGTACAGACTTTTTATTCTCCGAGAATGGATAATTCTATGCAATAAGTCACTTGCTTACTACTACGAAATAGACGAAAATATGTGTTTGTACATGTATCAGAGTTCTTGAGTTGCCACGCAGTGATAAAAATATTCCATTACTGCTAATACAACATTGGCTTCTGGGCAGCCGAGCAAAGGAAACGCACAGACGTGTGACAGGAGCTGCGTGATATGGAGAACGAACAGTGCGGAGATCTACAACGCAGCGACGGGCGGATTTCACTCAGCGAGTGCTGTAGCAGAGTGCAGAGCAACCTGGGCCCCAATCGCACCCTGGTCACAGGATTCAAGGAAATGACTCCAGAAATGAGGGACAAGATCAGGGCCGAAGACAGCCTGTCAGTGATTGAGGAGAGGTAGGAAGGTGAGGCGATTGTTGTTTCATTTTAAAAATAAAATTATGAGCATAAGAATAGGGACAAAATTCAAATACAGGAGAGGTAGGGTGAAGAAGATGAATATTTTCGTTTAAAAATATATTGTGAGTATAAGAATTACTAGAATAAGGACAAAAAAAACCAAAATATAGGAGAGGGGAAGGTTTCATTTAAAAAAATATATTACCTGAGTAAAATAATTTTTCTCAATTTTTTCAATACAGGACAAAAATCCGGGTGGAACAATAAGGACTTGTTATGGAATTTGAAAACTATATTATGAGTTTGGTCGAGATCTGTAATGGGATGAGAAATTCAAATATAGGGAGAGAAAGGGTGAGGGGATGTTTCATTCTAGTATAAATATATTATGAGTATAAGGAATTAATTAAACAAGAATACAAATACGTTTACCTCCAATATTTACAAGTGGTTTTCACGCAGCTGAAGTCAATCGTTTGTATAAAGCTAGAATTGCATTTACACCAATGTGTTCCCATCACTATTTTTATTCAAATGAAATAAAATATCTTTCACGCCACAAAACAAAAAATAAGACAGTAATGAGAATAAAAGTGGCATTCGTCCATACCAGGATATTAGTCATTTCTACAATCCAGTTGCTTATTACTGTATTGTCAAAGAATTATTGTATATTTAACATAGCGGGTACGATGTACTGCAAAATGTGATGAGATTACAATGAAAGTGGCATGTTGTCCATAATTTATAAACATGCTTCTGACGGATACAAGACCTTATATTGCATGAAGTGGAGTTCCTGGTACGGTAGCCTATATATACAAAGGTTGCTACCATGAACATATTGTGTGTTCTATTAGCCAAGCTCAATATTTATATGTCTACGTTATGTCTATTCCACAAATTTATAGGCTAGTTATTTATTTATTTAGCCGTATGGCTTTTTATGTAGTGAGTACAGAGACAGTGGGGTTGTTCATTTTGAACAACTATTGCATTTGTTAACGTGTTTTGAACATTTCGGTTTGTTTTGAAAAAAGGGGCACATCAGAGTTGAGTACTTTCGCTGTAGTTTTTCTGGAATGGGTCTTGAACGGATTCCATTGAAAGAATGAGGAATTCCGATCATGAACAATGGTTCAGTCGTTGAGCAAATGAAAAAGGAGTACAACCAACTGAGTAGGACTTCATTTTCATTGAATTTCTCCGGACATGGGTCACACCAACCTGTCTATAGTTTGTGTGTAAACGTTCGAGAACACTGGAGTACCGTAATATTTTCATTGAATAAACTAAATAAAAAAGAGAATGTGTAAATTCTCAGAAATGAAGGAAAAATAAAAGATGAGTGAGAACTATCAATAAATCACCTAACTTGTGTTCTTTTCAATAAATTATCATCGATTTCTATACAAATTTCCCATCAGAAAATAATTTCAAAGTTTAAAATAAATTTAGAATAATTTCAAAGGTTTTCAAGTGATTCTAATGCTGAATTTAGCAGTATACGTCGTGTATATGATTATATTCGTAAATACAAGTCGATGATTTAGTTGAAGCAATAAATTCCTACAAGTTGAATACAAGTCGATCACAGTTGAGCTATTATAATACTTCTTCAAATTTCTTCAATATTTAAATTATTTGATTTTTTTTCAGATGAAGCGTGAAGAAGAGGAAAAAATTGAGAAAGCTTGGGCTGAGCAGATGCTAAATGCTTCTCAAATAGTTTCTCAACGTACAAATGAAATGATGATGAAACAAAGGTAACATAGTTTAATTTTTTCTAGAAAAATAATAGTAATTTCTAATTTTTTTATTTTAGATAATGTACAATCTATTTTGTAGTTATTAAGGAACTTGGACAGTTTTCTTCTATGGTTAAAAATTGGTCAATTACTTGTTACTTGAATTGAATGCACTTGTAAAATGAAAAATAATACAACAGAGCTATGATGCGATAGAAATTATTGGTATCTACAAGCAAAATTTGAAGCTATGATTGAGTTGGAAGAAACATAGTCGAAGATATACAGCATTGCAGACACAAATGCTGGGATACCATTGGTAATTTATATTATGTAGAGTGACCTAAAATACTGCTAATAATAATTGTATATCTTGATGGAAAAATGTTCTCTAAATACTCTCCCACTAAAGTTGAAGTGCATCCTTTTTAAAACAACTGTTAGTATTGAAGCGTAAAATAATAAAAAAATAATATGAAATCTTTATAAAATTTTATATAAATTTCAACTAAATAAAAAAACAAAATTTAATAGATTGAATTTGAATTTATTCTAGTGTTTTAAATTAATCCAAGAATGTCTGTATTGGAAATATATTTCTATTTAATTTACATTTTGATATTGAGAGGCTAAGTACTTATTCCAAATGATATAAAACTTGATCTATGAACATTGTTTTGAAACGAATTATAAGGCAATTCTAATTTGTTTACCAATTTCCAGGGAGCTTAATCGTCAAATGCTTGAATTGAACAAGAAATTGAGCGAAGAGCAGCGGCTGAAGAAGGAATACTCAGATAAAGTAATCTACACAAATAGGCCCACTGAGGAATATTTCAATCAATTCAATACGTGCACAAGATAAATAAATATTACAGCAAAATGTATTTTCAACTAATATGCACGCTCATAAAAACGGAAATAAAGAAGCACAAAAATTATCCTTCTTATCTCAACTATCTAATTAACTAAGTACTCTGAAAGATATTTAAATAATTATGATGAAATAGATATAAAGTTAATATGAAAGATATTCCTTCAGTTCAAGCACATTTATGGATAATCTATTATAATTATTATGGAAATGCGTAATGGGTTGCAGAAAATAGTATTGTCTCTTCTCTATAGCTGGCCCACCTTATTTAAAATGATCACCAATAAGATTATGGCTTTTACTTAGTGATTTAAAATTTAAGTGTAATTATTGTTGTATGTAAATTAATAAACTAGTAGGCTAGTTGACTAGTGATAATTCATTCCAATACATCACCTCCTCCATTCCTAGTGAAGTTTGAAAATTTTTAGACGTGTTAAAAAATGGAATATTTTAGGAAGGCGGCTGGCGAGGGACATTTTTTCAACATTTCCTTGGTAACGAGTGATGTTATAATGCTTAGCACTGTCTCCAGTCTATAAGCACAGTCTACGAGAAAGTGTATCGGTCCAGCTAGCAAGTTGAAAAACATTTTGAAGCAATTTCAAAAACATACGACTGTATTTTACTAGAAATACACTGTTTTAGAAACATAAAACATACATATAAATTGAACACTGCTTTATAATATTGTGCTTGAAAATATGTTGTATATTTTCATTGTTATGATACATATAAATAATATCTGTGAGTACATTCTAAGTGAAGTAATTTTTTAAGTTCATAATTTTGAACAAGTGAGAAAACGAGATGGATCCACATCAAGTGATATAAATATAAAACATAAGTGTATTCATCTAGTAAGATACAATTTTATATTTTTTAAATCGATATGGAGACAGACGCTAGCGTCAGTATTGGTGCGGGTAAACAGCAAACTTTGTCTCTGTGTAAAAGAATTCTTTGTTTCAGAAGCCTTATAGTAAAAAATTCTACTCCACCAAATAATTGAAATACTTACCAAAACTTAAAGGAAGTAGCTTACCAATTTATTAAAATTATTGATTCGTCTTTTAGAGGAGACATTAAACCGTCGGTCCAGGCTGCCTAAAAAGTAGTCATCTCTCATCATCACCCTCACTTCTCATGTATAAGCCTAGAGGCCAGAGCCAAGGCTACACTAGCTATAGTGCGATTCACGTCAAGAAGTCAGCATTGCTTAGATGGGAGTTTGCTATCCTTGTTCAGCACAAGGCAGTTGCTGTTGTCTCTATCCTATTCGCACTGTGCACTGTTGTCGCACACAGTCCCAACAAACACGTTTGGTGCAGTTTTCTCTTTCTCTCTCAATGAAACTTGGCATCAATGCTCCTCATATAAACAATGCTGACTTCTTGACGTGAATCGGGCTATAGTGAAGCCTTGCTAGAGCTCATATGAGCACAGGCCTTTTGTCTGCTTTTCACCATATCGCATGCAATGCAGCATTCGTTTTCCCATCTAATTTCAATAGGATGCGTGAAGCGCAAGACGACAAGCATGATGAAACGTCTAAATGACGAAAGTCGACAAGGTGTGGATATAGCTAATGGGTCTTCCTGATGGTAAATGTGTATTTTACACTAAATTTGATCCCCAATTTCATTGGATAATGCCATTTGTAATAGCCCAGTAAAATTGTCATCAAAAATAGTTTGCTGAAATGGTATTTCTTTTTTTTTAATAATGTTTATGGTTCCTGGGATGCTAAATCCAGTTTTAGACGTAAAAGTGCAAAATTCCGCCATTTTGAACGATTTTTAGATGATCCCCAATAGTTTGCCGAGGTCTAAAACTTGGATTTAGCATCATATCAACATTATTAAAAAAGAAATTCATTTTGTATAAAATCATTTTTACAGAAGAATATAATTGGAATAGTTTATTATTATTATTGTGGATAATATTTTTTTCAACGATTACGTCCCGATGACTCCAGTTATGGTGTAAGAGCAAGTCAGGTTTATTAGGTAAAAATTAATTGAGATGATAATTTTCCTTGTCTTTGTCTTATATCTCACTTCTGTTGCCTTGTTTTCAGCTACTTATTCAAGGCGTATGAATGTATCTAATCAAATTTATAGTCCAATTCAAATAAATGAAAGCTTCAAATCTTGTTTTTTGACCAGACGTTCCTCATGTCTTATCAAACATTGAATCAAATTTGAAGCTCTTGCATTTTTTTGAATTGCATAAAAGAATTGACGTGTATTTTAAGAATGTTTTACTAGCTCCAAATCTCACTGGAAACAAGGGCAACTGTTAATAGCTCATCATTAATAATTATTATGATATGTTTTCTTGACCTTTGTCTTCGTAAGGTGCATCGTTTCTATCAGTCTCGAAGCCTTTCAAAGCATATCTATACTTATCACATTTTCATCTAATAAAATACAAGAGAATCAAATCAATACTTTTCTAATACTATTTGAGAAGACTCCATGTATATTTTTGTATTTTCTGGTAATGGCATGCAAATAAATGAATGAGATTTGAAGCTCTGTTGATCTATCAAATTGGATGAACAATCTGATCTTGTAAATAAGCCTCATAATTATTTCGACAAGCTTCTGAGGCCTATTTGATAAAAATTAGAAGTCCTGTACAACAGGAAAGAACTGTACAAATTAGACATAAATAACACGGCGAACTATGTAAACTATAACTATTAAGTCGTATTGCGTCTGCCTTTTCCCTGTATATTACAGGACTTCTGAATTATTATAAAACAGGCCCCATATCCCCTTATTAGGAGGCCATTCAATTCTACTCATTATATTTAATTTTAGATTATTTTTTTGAAGTGCAAATCTTTGATGGCAACAGTAATTTGGACATAAACTCAACTTTTGGTCTATTTATGTAACTATTAGAAATTGAAGGACGACTGCCTGTTTCTCTTCCCTATTATAGCACGATCCTTTTAACTTGTCAGAAATCAGCTGTTTCGGTAATAATTAAACAGTGATTTCGACACAATAATCAAAAGGCTTAAGAGTCTTAAAGACCTTTCAAAGAATAACTTTTTAAAATACCTTTTCAATAATCTGCGAGATTCAGCATTTGTAGGTCAAGTATTGTACTGGTGGCCGAGTAAAACATATGTTTTCTGACAAGTTAAAAGGATCCTGCTATAGTATTTGTTCGTTTTATCCAATGAAGATAAAAATACAGTATACCTATAAGCCTACTGGCGGCCACAAGTAAGGCGACTGAGACAATTCGAGCTGCTATCAAGACTTCAAGGCTGCTACTCAAATCATGCAGGTGAAATGACCCCGACGCTCAAAATAGACAGCACTGAAAGCACAGCGTTGCCAATTTGTGATGAGGAGCAAGCAATTTTCGACTTTCCCACTTCCATTTCTTACAACAGCGCAAAATCTCAGACGCCTAATTTCGTGGCCGCTTCTTTGCAGAAAAAATTCGCAGGTACCCATCAAAAACAAGTCGTTAACTTAAATGAAACGTAATTTATTGATAAAAAATGTTATCATTCGTGACTGGCGTCCACGTTTTCTGTTTGCAGCCTCTTGAACGAGGCGACTGCTACGTAGGTGACAAGGGTGTACAGCTTGTGAGGGGAGTCTTCATCATCATTGCGTCTCCTCGCCAAACGAATCCTCATACGGAATGGAACGTTTCTGTAGCACACAAAAATGACAGCCACTATTAGCGAGCCATTCGACAAAAAAAAAACAGAATCAGCAGCAAAACACCTAATCAGGAGCTTATAAAATGCTTCAAAAGTACACGTCAAATTGTTCATGCATTTCAATAAATGTTCTTATTTCATATTAAAGCCTGGTATAGGTGGCGTACAGAAGCGAGAAGATATGAAATAATTATAATTAACCAATGAATTGTAAAAATATTTAATGCTCAAAATGTGTTAGGCAAGAGTGAAAATTACATGAAATAACAATAAAGTTAAAATCACTTTTTTCAATGGCTGCATTGAGACGTTTTGTTTGGGGAGCGCCTAATTTCAAGGAACACTAACATCGCTTGCCTCCACGGTCACCAGACCTCTCAGTATGAGACTTCTATTTATAGGGACATCTAAAGATGTTTACCTTACTACGTAAAGATACGTTGTAGGCCAAGAAATCTTATTGAGCTCAAGACTCAGATTGAAGAAAACTCCGCCAACATTTACGAGGGCACATTGCGTCACACAATGCTAAGTCTTAAAAATCGATTAAATCAATGGATTTAGAGCAATGAACAGCATTTAATTGATGTGATTCTAAAAATGTAATTTCCACTCTTGCCTGATCACAAATATTGATCATTAAAATTTTTGTATAATTGATTGCTTTATTATAATTATTTCAAATTGTCCCGTTTCTGTGCGCCACCCTGTATGTGTAGAAGTAGATTTGTATGTAAAGTAGTATTTTTTTAATTTGGCGGATGACGTTTCTAGGGTTAAGGGGGGATATTATGTTGAATATTGTTCACATAAATACTGTATTTTATACGTATAATGTAAAAATTATAAAAAAAGAAATCAACAGAACATCACCCGTTACTACAGAAAAGTTGAATGGAAGTCATCTGCCATCCGCCCAAGTAACAATACTACACTACACAATCACATTTTCCATAAAATTCAATACAATTAAAGAGCCTTGAATGAAACTGCTGATTGGTGAATTTTCCCTTACACTAGACATCTATGCTATGTTTTGCAGCATTATGATAGTATGTTTGGATACTTTTTGCTTGCAACTAGCATTCAATGTTACAGCGGCCTTCATCTATCAGAGTAAGGGCCGGTTTCTTCAACGACAGTTTAGTTTAAAATTAGGTTTTACCATTCACTAGAAACTACTTGTCAGAAAGTTCGATGACCGAACAGCTGACCATTTGATTCAATGATGCTAACATTGAATCAAATGGTCAGTGCTCGAAAATCAAATCAAGTGCTTGAAATCAAATTTCACTGCTCGAAAATCGGACTTTCTGACAAAAAAAGTTTCAAGTGAGTGGTAAAACCCAAGTTTAAACTAAAAATTGGTTCAACTGACGTTGGAGAAACCGGCCCTAAGATGGGCCAAAATTTATTGGCACTTGGCTGCTACTAACTGCATTAAAAACATAGCCTTCTGCTTTAAATCTTCAAATCAACCCTAATGTGATCATGCTCTCAGCTGATCGTTGCGTGTTGTAGCCCAATATTCTTTACCATAGCTCGAATGGTTCTGGCCAAGTACCAAGAAATTTTGGCCCATCTATACCATAGCAATCATTTATAAAGATTTCAAGATAATTTATAATAAATAAGCATTCCCACAGTTAAAATTCCAGAATTTCAACATGCCGACTAAAGAGTATACTGGCAACAAGTTAATTCGACTTTAGACTTCGTATTGCAAGCATTATGTCACTTTTAACTCAGTGAGAAGTCGTACAAGCGCTCTATTCAAGTCCAGTGTATAGTAACATTGCATGTCACACTTTTGATTAGTTAGCTCCGACAAATCCACCATACTTTTGCCAATTCCCGGCACTTTTGCCTTTCCAAATATTCCCGGCGGCGGGAATATTTTCAATATTAGAAAAGTTAGTTTTAATTATGTTTCTCTTAAAATAAGTTTGACAAATGAGTGAATAGGTTCATATTTGCCTGATCACATAAAAAAATCCAAAAATTTGGCAAAAGTATGGCGGCGGCGGGATTAAAACGATCCCCACATATTGTTACGGAGTGCTCCAGACAAATGGCCACACTGCTACTATACACTCTCAGTAGTCCAGTGTACTGGCTAATCGACAGGTAGACTATCAAGTGTTCAATTTATAAAATGTATTAATAAATATTTCAATAAAATTATTTTTTAAATTTATTTAATAAATGTAAGAACTCTCATTTATTCTTACAAATCATTTCAAAATAATGATATATTTTATGAGAGTAAATAAATTTCAATGCATTACTATAAAGCAACTTATAATACCATTTATAAATATAAGAATGAATAATGAAAATTTGAGTACTAGCGAGACCTGTCGACTTTACTGGCAACGTGTACACGCGTCATTAAAATCAAACTTTCTCAAATTTCACTCAAAGTCAATATTAATCATCATATAAACTTATTAAACATCATCATAAAAATTTATTCATCAGTAACTTAGAACAGAAAGAAATACAAAAATCAGTATCAATACAACAGAAAGAATCAAGCAGCACATTTCAAATTGATCCTAAGACAATCCTACCCTACACTATTCTAAACAATTCCATGTTCACTTTATAGCTTATAATATTCAATTGTTTATTATCGATTCATTTTTAATCAAACTAGCAACAGCAAACTTAGCGGCTTGATCCAAGCCTGTTGCAAACTTAATCGGCAACCCTGATGCTTCAAAAACCTTCCTACCAGCTGTTACATTTGTTCCCTCAACACGAACCACAAGTGGTACTTTCAGTTTGACCATTTTTGACGCGTTCACTATACCCTTCGCCACAACTGCACAATCTACAATCCCTCCAAAAACATTTACCAAAATTGATTTCACTTTATCATCGGATGTCAAAATCGAGAATGCACGAACAACTTTGTCTTCAGTGACTCCACCACCCACATCCAAGAAATTAGCTGGTTTACCACCATGTAGCTGAATAATATCCATTGTAGCCATAGCTAATCCGGCCCCATTTACGAGACACCCTATATTTCCGTCGAGCCCAATGTAACTGAGGTTATATTTGAGAGCTTCAATTTCACGAGGGTCCATTTCTTCAGTCACAGCTAGTTTGAAAATATCCTGATGACGGAATTCGGCGTTATCATCAAACTGAATTTTAGCATCAACTGAATAAACTTCGTTAGTATCAGTTTCAGCGAAAGGATTAATTTCTAATTGGATCACATCAAGTTCAACAAAAAACTTCCATAAAGATTTCAACTCTTTCACAGCTTTAGTATGAAAATCACCCTTGAAACCCAGGAAGTTAGCAACATCTTTAGCAGTACCATCTCCCAATCCATCTTCAATATTTACTGGGAAATATTTCAACAATTCAGGAGTTTTTGCGGCAACATCTTCAATATCAGTTCCTCCTGCTGGAGAAGCTATAATAACAGCGCCCTCGTACTGTCTATCCAGCAAAATACACAAGTAAGTCTCCCGTTTGATATTGACCGATTCAGCTATCATGACTTTTTTCACTAAAATTCCATTTTCGGGAGTTTGTTTTGTGATTAAACGAAATCCCAACATTTTCTTCACAAAAACATCCAGCTCTTCTGGATTTTTAGTAAAATGAACGCCGCCTTTGAATTTATTATCGAACACACCCAAGCCCCTACCACCAGCTAAAATTTGAGCCTTGACGACATATTCATTAGCTTTGAAAGTTTGTTTCAGTTTCAATAGATCTTCAGGTTTTTCAACAATCTGAAACTTTTGTACGGTTACGTTGTACTGTAATAACAACGATTTACTGTCACACTCCAATAAACTCAAATAACGAAGTGGTTGTTTAGGAAATTGACAGCGAATACTTGAAAATATGTGGTTAGGTAAAACAGTTCTCAACACACGATCCATCATTGGAAAAGTTATCTTATAAAATGAATAGGCCTATTATGTAAATTAAACGTATCTGAAGAAGATAAAGAATAATAATCAACTATGTAATGATAAGTCAACCTATCTCTCATTGACAATGTGGAGTTCTATTGTGTTAATCTCCAGCAACAATAGGCTAGTTAAAAGTTCAGTTGGCTAACAGTTTCTAAAATTGGGCTATGTCGATTACAAAACCTATGTATTCTGCAAGAATTGGATGATTTAATTGAATTTGTTCACTTTCACTAACTTTAGCCTGATTTGAAGCAACAATATTCAATAAACTACAACGGTTCGTTGAAATAAGCGAGTCAACTTTGGCTTCCCACAACATATGATTCAAGACAGAAAATTAGGTATGTTTAGGTTAGGTGGACAGTACTGATAAGTAATAAGAATTTCAAATTGTCAACAATCGACATACCTGATTCCCTTTGACCACACTTGCTTGTTGAGATGTGTGTCTACTCTCACGTCAGGTGTTCCCATGTGTTTCATAGCGAATTTCTTGATTTCCTTGATTGCTCTGGGAGCCCTCTTCTTGAAGCCAACGCCATGTAACCTCTTGTGGAGGTTAATTGTGTATTCCCGAGTAACGACTTCGTTGATGGCAGATTTGCCCTTCTTATCACCTTTTGGCTTCACCATTTTCTGGAAAATAAATACTTTTATTACTAAACAGCTTTAAAAATTCAATTGGAGCAGTTAGTTGTCTGGCTCAACACGTGAAAAAGAATACCAGAATCTGGTTTTTATTTGCAATAAACGTTACAAAAACATCACAGTATCAATTAGAAACATTAAAAGATAATTTTGCCAATGAAATGAGATACAGATGGAATAAAATGAAATTATACAGAAAGGATGAAATTTATAAAACGTAAACTTACCTACGTATGATAGACGTCCGACAACAAAAGAAAATGGCTGCTTTCTCAGCTCGCCTCGCGCAATTGATCGTGATGACTTGATCGCGGGTAGAGGATTCAATTCATTGCAAATTGTCATTTATTTTCAAAAATATATAACAGAATCTTGAAAAATTCATATTTAATTCAAAATATTCTACAAAATATTCCTCGATACCATACATTTAATCAAATTCAATTATATCATACAGAGGAAGACTTGTGATTTGGCAATTATTAGGAAATCAATGAATTTAAACAGTGATGAGGATCACAATTTTGTTTTAAATATCATGATTTTTAATAATACAATATATTTTCAAGTTTTATAAAATATATTTTTACGGGAACGTGACATTTTGTCCCAACGACAGTTTGGTCCAGCGACATTCTGTCCCATTTTTGGGACAGAATGTCGTTTCATGGATTGGTCCAACTCAGGAATGTGGGACAGAATGTCGCTGGTACACATTGTCGGAAAGTGAAGGAATGTAAGGAAATTGGACCAAAATGTCGTGCATGGAGCCGACATATTGGTCCAGCTCAGGAATGTGGGACAGAATGTCGTTGGTACAAATTGTCGGAAAATGAAGGAGTATAGATTGGACCAAAATGTCGTGCACGGAGCCGACATATTGGTCCATCACAGGAATGCGTAAATATCGATATTTTCATCGATTCATTCATACTTATCGATATATTGGTATAAAATTCGTAATTCGGTGAGCCGGTCGGTTGTAATGTAAAACCTATGTCTCGAAATTTGAATTGTACGAGATGGTTATGCATGATATTGAGAATTTTGAAAAGGAAGATAGTCCAACTTACTTTTCCATAGGATGCTGTATTTCTTAGCTTCAAATTCTCACCAATTTGCTTTCAAATCAACTGTAACTTGACAATATATGTTGGGCTAATCTATATGTTATCTTATATGAGTTACCGTACGGTATATATTTGCAATAATCATAATAATACTGACAATTTCAAAAGTCACTTAACCTTGTTTTTTCATCGCTTTAAAACCTACCTCAATTATGACCCTATGAAAAAAGACAAAATATTATACCAATTTTTATTTTTAAAAGCATATTAATCGAAAACTGACTGCATACACTTTCAAATGTCAGTGTCAAATGTTTGGAAACATGTAATGTCGGATTGGGATCTGGGACGTCACACTTACACTCCTAATTGACTAGAAGTTCAACAGTCGATATTTTGCCTAAATCGATATTGCGAATGAAACGTGGTACAGAATGTCGCTGGTACACATTGTCGGAAAGTGAAGGAATGTAAGTAAATTGGACCAAAATGTCGTGCATGGAGCCGACATATTGGTCCAGCTCAGGAATGTGGGACAGAATGTCGTTGGTACAAATTGTCGGAAAGTGAAGGAGTATAGATTGGACCAAAATGTCGTGCATGCAGCCGACATATTATCCATCTCAAAGAATGTGGGACAGAATGTCGTCAGTGAAAATGGGACAAAATGTCGTTTGGAATCCTTGGAGTGGTGGACCAGAATGTCGCTGGGACACTTTTGTACCATCCCATTTTTGGGATTTTACACTTCCTAGCTAAAACTTTGCACCTGTCACCAACCTCAATGTTGTCTAACCTGTTTTGCCAGCTTTTAAGGCGGTGAATTCAAACTTTCGCAAATAGTTGAACAGCGTAGTTCCCATTCATTTCAATCTTTTTGCACTAAGTTCAAGCTTTACATGTTTTTCTAAACAAAGTTTTCATAAAAGTATCTAAATCACATTCTATTTAAACTTATCATTCTTTTTTGAAGTATATTAAATTGGAAGCTACAATAATTGGTCGATGAATAACTTGAATGTTTGGGGATAGCGGTACATACATAATATAAAATATTGTTTTATTATGGTTATAGCTTTATCCTTGGAGACCGTTTTGGCTGTTCCGTCACATATTGTTATTGAAAAAAAATAGACCCAGAGCATCCGGAATTTATGTAGATTTGAAAGCTTAAAAGCTAAAACAATTTTATATGGCTGTTATTCATTAATTCGTTCAGTTTTCTTCTCATTGATAGAAGCTTCTGGATTGTAATTTTCAGCTTCTCATCAACAGCGAATGAAACTTTTCTTCTGAAAAGTGAGAATCCAGTCGATTATTAACTGTTGATGAGCTCAAAATTTTTACTTTACAAGACACTCATATTTTATACATAATTAGATACGGTACTCTTAAAACCTATATTCTGAACCCACAAAGATATGTTATAAATATCACAAAATTAAAGACATTGAAAACGAATAAACTTACACTTTATTCAGATTGAAAATAGAATGTCAAAAGTATTAAATAGACTGAAAATGACAAGACTGGCTAAAAATTAACACAACTTTTTTTGCTTCTAAATTCCAAACAGTTCTTTGGATTCCTTAATTTCTTTATCAAAAAAAGAAATTGGAGTACAGTAATTTTTATAATAGTTGATACAATGCATTCGCCGAATTGTTTCTTGTCATCGGCAAGATAATATAATATAAAGCATCATAAATATAAATAAAATAAATCCATGAAGTAGTTGCTTAACCACAAGCTGAATAAAATGCGGTAAAAGTTACTTGCAAATGTTTTCTAGATATCAATTTTAAAGCTCAGTTGATAACAAAAATTCTCATTTATTAGTGATGCTTATGCGAGTACCATTGTTTCTAAATAAAGTTAGAATTTTTATTGACAGAAAGTATGCCATATTGATGATTACTCATGAGTGATACTTCATTAAAAAAATTTTTTGTTGGTTTTATATTTGTGTTCATCA
>CM029541.1:10411445-10493330 GCA_017141395.1 Laodelphax striatellus | reverse complement strand
AACTAAACTAAAACTATATCAGAATAACTTTGCTCCATAATTCGATAATTGCTTCGTAGTTAAATAATTTCTACCAATTGAACTATTATCATATCACAAAAGTGAATAAGAAGTTACAGCTTTTATTAAATGTGGGTATATTCATTTAATTAGGCGGATGGAGAGAATTTTCATTTGACATTTCTAAGGTAACGAGTGATGTTCTATTGTATTTTTTGTTCACATAAATACTGTATATAACATGAAAAAACATATTTGAAAAAGAAATTAACAGTTCATCACCCATTACCATAGAAATGTTCAATGAAAGTTATTCGCCATCCGCCAAATTAAATTAATATTACTATAGATATGTGTTTAGTGCTGTGTTTTAGTGTTATATATTTTTCGGACTTTATAAAATAAAATAATACTTTTTTTAAAGCTGATGTCTGTTTTCTATATGAAAACAAACTTTCACCATGTTCCCTATCAAGGGATAATTGGTTATGTTGGTGAAGTGGAACAACCATACTTGGGTCCCCCCACTATTAATAGCCATACGCTAAATAAATAAATAAAAACTTTAGATATTTATTTTGTAAGGTTTTTTATTGAAGGGAAGACCCTTACAGGTAGATTCTACTTCGCTTCATTGTCTTATCCAAGGCCTTAAATTGTTGGCACAGGAGTAAGTTATTCCAACTAAAACTGGTACGCAGCAAAACTAAAACATTCAAAATATTCATAAACTTGAAATGGACATTGTTTGAACTCAGACTAGTTAAAATTTGAGTCAACTTAACAGGGTGCACACAGTTCATTACTCTCCACTCCAAAATCTCCCTAACTATAACTCAGCCCTCTCTGAATACCAATGTGTCAAGCCGTGACGGTCAGCTCTGTTTCAAGGGCACCGTAAGATCGACCCCAGAGATCGAGCAAATTTCTAGCATAGAGCTCATAATCGGCTAAAATTCAAAATTGATTGTCCAGAACAGAATTCAGACTGTCTTTCGCTAATTCGTTCATAGAATGACAGAGAGAAGGTGTCTGCCTCACAAAAACAAGGGAGACGTATGAGTAGAATCTTCGGTGAGATTCCACATAAACATAAGGATGTAGAAATTGGCATGGCAATTGTGGACCAGTCATAATAGCATACCAGTTTGATAAACATGCGCCTTTTGGGGAATCCAATCCAAATGAGTTTAATAGCTTATAGTTATTTCAATATCATAAGTGTAACATACGAGAGAAAAATAGTAGAAAACACCCTAACTCCAATTAACAAAACAAGAATGTTACTTAATGAAACCACTAATCCACAAGATTACTGAAAAGTTATGCGAATCTCATTCAGAAAATCCGTAGGTGTGTGGAAATGGGCATAACATCCACAAAATCAGGGAATACTTTAGCTCAGTTGATGGACGCACTTGAGCAACAAATGAGAACATATTATTTTTAGTTATTAGTTTGTTTGTTAATGGCTCAACAGCCCTATGTGGGCCTGGGCCTACCAGCTGATTGCCAGTTTCAGATCCACTTAACTGAATCAGCAGAGGTGAATAATCATTAACCAGAAAAGATGTAACGTACGACATTAGTAACTTAATATTTAGGAAAGCATCCCCGCTGGTCAACCTTAGTCTAATTCAAGATTTGTGGGACCACCCATCGATGTTCTCAGAATCTTGCACATTAAAAATATTATATCCAGTAATATCAATAATTACGTTATGTTTCTGAAGGGTGCGGATTCAAAGATTCAAAAATCCTCACACGTCAATCAAAGGAAGCTTATTGCAGTGTCCTCCTTAATCAACAAATCAAATAGGAATAACATTGAGTAACCCCATTCAATTCTAATAGCTTCATTCCAGTAAGTAAACAGTTTTATTGAAAATACAAATAAGAAACTTGATAAAAATTGTGGAATTCAAAGCTGTAGACGTCCTATTTCAATAGTATGTTTGCCATCTCTTCTCTTCTCTTCTCTTTCGTCTTCTCACTCTCTCTCTCTCTTTCTTTTTCACCATCCAATACTATCATACTCACTCTGTTTCTTCTCCTTGGTATTTTTTTTATAATTATTCTCTTTATTACTTTTTTTGACAGTTCATTAAGATTTTATTTATCTATTATATTAGCGACTCTTACCTGCGCACAGGATTTTTTCTCGCAGGTAAATAGATTTGTAATATTTTGAACATTTGTTTTGGGATTATTATGTGAAAATCTGAATAAGTTATCAAGCTACATAACAATGCTCTCTCAAGCAACAACAAATTTTGTTCCCAATAATGTTTTCATACAGTTTTTGTTTTAAATTGTCAAAGGAAATAACAATCAATAAATGAAAAACTATTATTCTTCATAATAAAACAGGCAAGAAGAAAGCAAACAATCAACTAATTCCAGTACAACAATCGTAATCCCCTCTGTCATCATTTTCCTGTCAACAGAACATCCACAAATTGCATGTTCCATTCACAAAACTGCCTCCCGTTCCTAAAAGCACACACACCAGCAAAAAATTACCAGACAATAAAACGCTGCTCCAGACACATAAAGCGGGTTATGATTTTATCAAGATTGTCGGCAAACAAATTTTTATGATGCACTGAAAAATTCCAACAGCAGCCGTATTTGAACAAAGAGGTTTGCAAGTCACCGGGGAGGTTTAGGTGCGATGTTTGTTTTAACATTATTGTCCCACAACAGAATTGGAGCATTTTGGTCTCAGAAGTGGGATAGGTTTGGTGTCCTGCAGACAGGATTGTGAGGGAGTGCCTGGAGGAGACTGGATTTGAAGGGGCCTTGAGGGGCACAGAGGATGGCCTCAAGAGGGTCCGGAGGGAGAGACTTGTGGCAGGGGAGGAACAAGGACAGAGGATGGCTCCAGGGCTTGGGACAAACTGAGAATGGAAAATTTGTTTATCTAAAAAGGTCTTGCTCACGATACTGCCAAATTCTGGCAACCAAATAAAAGCCTTTAACAAATAAAATATTACGTCGTGACCAATGCCAAATGCTGGTGTATTATAATAGATAGCACATAATTAACCGGTAAGCTGACCTAATTATAGCAGCATCCAATATTGATAAAATAATATTAACAAGGCAATAGCGTCCGGGACTCACCACCAACAAGTCTCCAGATCTTGACTCATATCACATTGTATAGCCCATTTTGTATTCTTTGATGTTAATTTATGTAATTGAAAAATCCAAATCTTGAAGATCAGGCCATAACCTTCATCGAAAAATATCAAAGAACACATCCACTGCCTATATGGATACATCTACTGAAAGATGTCAATGCTAACATCAAAATCATTGGAAGAATTATGATTCATCAATTATTTATAAAATGTATAACATTAACTTAATCCACATATGTATAACTTGCTATTAAATAATGCACATTATTATGTGAAAATTTTCACTGCAAAAATATCATCCCAAGTCAGTGAAATATCACTAGTTGTTGGTATACAGGTCTCATCTCTTCTTTGGGGTGGTTTCACGAATGCATAGCAACATATTTGGAAAATATCGTTGAAGCATGAGATCATATCATGGGAGTCAGTTACCTATATAGCACAAAATATTTGGACGCCAATTAACTTATAACAAACTCTGTCAATTCACCTTTTGAATTTGGCAGTGGAGTTGAAAAGCAAAGAACATGCTTGGAAAGCGTATCTTCCAAAAATAAAAATAAAAAATTGAAAGGATTTTAATAAAAATCCTATATGTTATTCTGTATTATATATAATATATCGTATGTTGCTGCAATGGTTATTGTTAGCTAAATGCTGGAACCACTTTCAAAGTACATTGTACTGGACGCCGCAAACATCACGCAGAGAGGGGATATTAAATTGACTAATCACAACGGTAGTTACTTCATTAAAAATTCTAGAATGTTCTATTGAAAAGTCTGTTTCCTGGAATTTTAGCAAGGCACTTTCCTTCTTCCGTTTGAGGTTCTTTTAGGAGTTATGTGTGGAAGTTGTGTTTCTTTATGCACATGAGTGCAGTTTAATTATTTTCAAATGTAATCAGTTTCAATTTCAATTTAAATGTTTTCTAACTGTGATATATTGAGCTGTGGCAAATATATAATTGATTAACCATATAAAGTCGCGAAAATATTATAACCCATGGTCCAGAGCCGTTGGTGCATCACTGCAGAGATGAGAGACAGTTGGTTTAGAATCTAATCTACCCTGAGATGGCCGCCTAAACCAGGATACGCAACCGCCGGTATAGCATCGCCAACAGATTTCGAGTGATCCGTTTATTAATCTCTTTCACAAAGGAAGAAAAGCCTCTTTTAAAGTGAAATAGTGGGGAAAAATATATCATACTGCGTGAAAGCATACAGAAAAATGAGCCTCATGGCTCCAGTTGGGAATGCCCTCTCTCATATAATTTTAGAGATTTTGTAATACTATCTTGGATTTGAAGGTGCAAAATATCCACACCCACGCTCTACCGAAGATATTGCTAAATTTTGTAACAAGCTATTTATTATATTAATAATTATTAACGAAACTTGTAAAATTCATTTAATTGTTCAAGTTGTGTAAGTTCTAAAGAACAGGAGAATATACTCCAAGTTTTTTTTCACCTAATTACTGGGTTTTCTAGTCGTTCTTGCACCTGTCTTCAGTAAATCTCTAATTGATACATTAAATTTATTTAATTTATGAAAATATCAGTATCCTGCGGGATTGAGCCCCAAGGCCATCTTTGACACGCCCAGTCACGTAAGGAGTATGCTTAGTCAAGTGTGTTACGCAAGTGGATTGAGATCTTTGTGTCTTTGATGCGTGACTGATAGTTCCATCACTTAGCTCTCCATCTTGTGACACATTTGACTATATTTGCTTGATCCCGACGTCACGGGACATAAGCAATATAAAAATAATAGCGTTACACACATGACCCACAACACAGTATTGTTACATGGCACCACAACGTGGGTCAAGCACATATGGCACCCAACATAAGGCGGCAGTAGCTGAGTGGAGATATTAGACATGCAAATTTCTTTATTAAGAAAGTTTTAAAAATTTGGAACTCAGAAATCACAGAGCGTATTGGATGGTTGAAAACTTTTGAAATTGAAAACAGGGAGCAATTTTTAAGTGAATTGCATAAGCTTTAATTTGGGCAAAGTAATTAATTAATTTGAATATTGATTTCATTATTAAACGCCCTGAGGAGACGTCGAATGGAAGAGTATAACGGCGATAGTATCGCCCAAACAATTCTAAAAGAGATATACCGCACTCATTGCTATGAATCACACTCAGTGACTATTTGAATAATTATTTTAGGTAGCCTAACAAGAAAAGCTAGCTTATTTAACCTTGAAATTAAAGCTTTAAAGGTACCAAAATATTATTAGTTTACTAAGAGCATTAAGGTCTTGGGGGCTTATTAATTTGTTAATTAATCTATTAATTTAAGCAAAATCCCCAGAATTGATCTCATAGGGCAAGATATTAGGAGTATTAATTGTTTATTTATTGTTTATCTGTGATAGTTTGAAAATCGCCAGAGTATTAATGAGCATTGAACATAGGGCTATTTATTAATAGTTACCATATATAAAAATTTATTTGCTGGTAATTACCAGATATCTATTGATTTAACTCTCATTGCATGTTTATTTTGTGCATGTTTATTTGTAATAAGTCTTGGAAAATTTATTGTCTCACTGTATATATCACTTATCACTTAATCCTTTGGTCAACATTTCACTGCACTTCGAATCACTATCGCACTCGCGCCGCGCATTCATATTTCCACGCCGCGCCTACACCCTTCACGCCGCGTTCACACCATCGGACCGCGACATCCTTGGATTTCACCACTAGCCCAGCTGTCCAAATCCTAACTCACCATCATGGAGAACCTCTCAGCCAACTCATCTGTGTCCTACATGGAGCTGGGAGACAACAACACTTTGCGAGAAGTGACCACACCTAACCCCGAGGCAACAAACAACACTGATGAGACAGCGCCCAGGGAGCGAGACGCAGGAAGTATCACTAGCGCCAACTTCGACCCTGAAAATCTTCGTCAGCTGTCTTCCACCCGCCTGGAACCAGAGGTCGTCCCGACAGAAGTGCCTCCACGTACGCCGTCACCTACCACTGTCAATCCTACTACACAACTCTCGCCAGATGAACTGAGTCCGCTGACTTCCAGATTAATGAATGACACTCCAACCGATTTGGTCACCCTCATGCTCAAAATAAGTAATGACCTCAAAGATTCCCAAGAGAAACTGATCAAAGATTCCTACGAGAAACTGGGTAATCGACTGGTTAGTCAAATGGAGAAGATGGATAGTCGAATGGAGAAGTGGGATAAGAAATTGAAAGAGGACATGGAAGAAATGAATAATCAAATAGAAAAAATGGACGGAGGATCGAGAGGAGAGACCAGAGACATCAAGGGGGAAATGAAGGATATGAGAAAGCAGTTAGATGACACTACTGTATGCCTCAACAAAAGAATGGATGATATGCAGATGAATTTGAGGAAGGAACTGAGTGAAGATTGGAGCAAGCATGCGATTGAACTGGAAAACAAGGTCATGCAAAACGTAAGTGAACACACTGATGGATTAAACAAAAAACTAGAAAATCTTGAAAAACAAACCAAAACCGACATACAACAGGCAGTAGAGAAACAGAAGACAGAGTGTGTCACCACCTGCAAGAATTTGGAAAAGCAAATTAGAGATTCCACCCAGCCACTAGAAAAATCTGTACAGGAAGTTAACACTCAACTAAGTCTAACAGACACATCACCGAATACCGCTTCTAATACTGATAAAGATAATAATCCACCACCTTCTACTAATATACCATCAAAAACAAATGGAAAATCAAACAATCCATCAGGGAAAAATTCCAGCGGTGTCCATCATGCAAGACTAGGAGGAGAAAACTTATAAGACTCTGACGGTTCAAATTCCGGCAGCCCAGAGCAAAGCTAAACGGCAGTCCAGCAAAATAAACAGTAAAGTGTATCACAACTCAGGCTTTCATCGGAAGCATGCTCGATATAAAAAGCCGACAGCTTTTGAGCATTATGCATGTTTTCATCGGCGGCACACTCGCTTCAAGCCCGCCCTAAAGCCAAGAGATTGTAAAAAACATGCTCAATATAAAAAGTCGACAGTTTTCGAGCATTCTGCATGTTTTCATCGGCGGCATACTCGCTTCAAGCCCGCCATAAAGTCAGGAGATTGTAAAATTTGGACACCAAAACCTAACCTCTCTTGAGACGTTGATCAACTACCCACAACCAACCGGCCAACATAACCTAAATCGCCCACATCTGGTATACGAAAGGTTAATAAAAGCAGCTTCAAGACCCTGAAAACACTTCGTCTATTTGGTAGAACCTCGCCAACATTAAACCCTACTATAGAGAATGAACAATACCATTCCTAAGAACCACATGCTTCCGGTTTGGAGATAAACGAAAAAAGCGATTTTTCTACAACAGGATTCAAACTAACATGAGCCAGAAATCGTCCCAAGGATGTACTACGACGCCTGACCGTATTAATTACGCAAAATAAGTGATATTGAACTTTTAGAAAAATACACAGTTCTGTTAAGAAAATTATTGATGGCCAACGATTGCCATATTTTCTAATCAAACCAAACGAAATCCTAACGGTAAATTATTACCAACTTCAAATATTAGTGAAAATTACCTTCTTTTCCAAGACTTACTATGTTATTATATCATATATTTGTTAGTATTAGTAAATATCTGAATTTTTGTTAGCTTCTCACGAAGTCATCGTTATACACATAACCAAAAACACATATGTTATGATGTCTACTTGTGTGCGTAGACGATATATTGTACACATCATACGATAGGCCAATGCCACACACAAATCAAACAGCATGTATATATTCCATACTTCACAGCTGTGAAAGTTCATAATCAAATTATTATAATGTAGCCAGTATTATTAAGTAAATTTTGTTAAAACTAAGATTAACACATATTTTGATATTATTATTGAATGTTTATTTATTTGTAACCATAAGTGTTTGCATGGCAGTGAATTTTTAGTCAAGTGGTGAAACCACAGATTACGATGTGAGCCCTAGGCTAATAACTTTGTCAATCGATAAAACAAGTCGGCACCCATTTAAGTTACCTATTTCCTTCAGATCAGTTACCAGAGTTATTGTACATCTATCTATGTAAATTGTTTGAGAGCTTTATTTATGTCATTTATTGTCTAGCAGAACTTATGAGTTTGAATTGTATTGTATTTTCGAGTGTCATCTGAGATAACCTCACATACCTTTTGTGCATCAGCGCTTGTAGAGATTCCTTCGGCACCTGGCATACTCTTTGGTTTGACATGTAATCATCATAGTATTGTTTAACAGCCAACTTTTGAATTCTCCATAATACTCTTTTGGATGTATTTATCGCCCTTGCTATATTTTTCTCAGCTAAATGCTTGTTACATTCCTGTGTAAATCACTGCCATGATTAGATATTTGCCTTCCTGTCGTCTTATACAGGTGGGTAAGCGTAGAATATTTCAATGCCGGTTCGAGTCGGATGGTAAAACTAGCTTTTGAGACAGTTGTGTTCTGCATATTTTTAGAACCTTCTTTATGTTATGTGAGATCTTAGAAGAAATTGCCTCCAAGTTTCACTCTTTGTATAATTATACCAAACTCGCTCTATCCACAGCTTATTAAAAGCTTATTTATTCATTTCATTTACTCTAACTATAGGGGCTTCTGTCCCGCGATGCAAATTCACTGTGACTAGGCCAAATAAAGCCTCCAATGGAAATATTGTCAATGACCACCTGAAACTAACGGTGACCTGGCTAGATTAGCATATTATTATTAAGCTGACCCCTGAATTTGTGATTACTCAAATATTGATAAAATAATGATAACAAGGAAGGCAAACTCCGACTCCTGCACAAAGAGTCTCTGACTCCATCGACTATATAATATTCATTTTGTATTCTTTTGATGTGTTAATTTATGTATGTTGAAAAATCCAAATCTTAGAATGTAGCCATAACCTTCGTCCAAAAATACGTCAAAACTACCACTACCTATATGGATCATCTTTTGTGATGTGTTGCCAATAAAATCATTGGAAAAATTCTGATTCATCAATTATTTATAGAATATATAAGCACTTAATCCACATACTGTATTAACTTGCTATTAAATAGTACATATTATTATTTGTACTCTTCAAAAATATCATCCCAATTGGGTGAAATAATGTATATACAAGATCTCATATCTTTGATCGTTTTCACGAACATAGCAATATATTTTGGAGATATTTGTTGTATCTCGAGATTATACTCTTCAAGGAGTCAGTTATTTTTGTGGCGTAATAAAATGTTTGGATGCATGATAGTTTAGTATTAAGCTTTCAGTTTCTTGCTTGCAGATTTGGCAGGTGGAGTTGAAAAGAGTAAAGAATATTTTTGAAGGCATCTTTAAGGCAAAATAAAAATTGAGAAAAGTTTTAATAACTCTGCCATATATGTTATTCTGTATTATATACAATATATAAACTATTGTTTAAATAGTTATTGTTACTCAATCTTGGAACTACTTTGTGCATTTCTGCTGACGATCAAAAACCATGATAATAAATTGACCAATTACAACCCAGCATTTCATTAAAAGTTAAGAATATTTCTATTGAAAAGTCTATTTCCTTGAGATTTTAGCAAGGGTAATTCTCTTCCATTTGAGACTCCTTAGAGAGCAGTTGCTTTTGAGCACATGAGTGCAGTTTCAGGAAATTATTTTCAAAATGTAATCAGTTTCAATTTCAATTTAAATGTTTTCTAACTGTGATATATTGAGACTCGTGGCGTATATAATTGATTAAATCTTATATAAAGTCTTGAAAATATTATGCAACCCATGGTCCAGAGCTGCCAGTATGATGAGATGACACTTTTACACGGAATCCAATCTACCCTTGAGATGGCTGCCTAAAACCAGGATACGGTAAGCGATCCAACGCCGCTAAGCATCACCTTGAAAATACTGTGAGTGAGATCCGTTTATTTAATCCTTTGGCCAAAGGCAGCGAAAAGCCCTCTTTTAAAGCTGAAATAGTGGTGGAAGAATCATCATGCTGCGGTGGAAGCATAGAAACATGAGCTCATGGGTCCAAGTGAGGTTAAGGCTTTCACCAATTTTAGAGATTTTGTAATATCTTATTTGCCAGGGCAGAAATATCCACATCTCCACGCTTCTACCGAAGATATAAGTTTTGTAACAAGCTATTTATTGTTATTAATAATTAATAACGAAAACTTGTAAAATCTAATTTAATTATTCAAGTTGTATGTTCTAGCGAACAGGAGAATATACTCCAAGTTTTTTCACCTAATTACTGGGTTTTCTAGTCGTTCTTGCACCTGTCTTGGCAATCCCAATTGATACATTAAATTTATTTAATTTATGAAAGTATCAGTATCCTGGATGAGCCCTTGTAAGGCCAAATTTTGACATGCCCAGTCAAATAAGGAATATGCTTAGCCAATTGTGTTACGTAACCGTAGATTGAGGTCTTGTCTTTGATGCGTGACTATATTCCATCACATAGCTCTCCCTTATCTTGTGACACATTTGACTATATTTGCTTGATCCTGACGTCACGGGACATACAACATAAAAATAATAGCGTTACACACATGACCCACAACACAGTAATGTTACACATGGCACCATAACGTGGGGCTGTTATATAGTATTGTTACAGTCTGCATTTTATTGACAGATCGTTTGTCTGTCTATTGTTGTTCCCTCGTGGGTTCACCTGTCAATGTGTGTGTGTGTGTCAGAGTAGAATACTCTGAAGTCTGAAGCTATGTGTGTTGATGTCTGTACTCGCTTTGTTTTTGAAAATTGTATTGATTGAACAATTTTCTGTCTTGAAAATCTCAATACAATGAGTTCAGACACAGAAAAGACAATATTTTGTTTTGTCTTATAGTTTAGCACAGCACTCTTCCCCTTCCCCTAATTTTATGGAATACTTCAAAGTCTATAGTTGTGTTTGGTGTTTTCAAAACTTGCTATGTTTTTGAAAATTGCATGGATTCAATCCAAAAAATTGATTTGTTGTAGTCACAATAGAAACGAGTCAATTTCTGCAGTTTCAACAATTTTTTGTTCCACTTCTCTCGCATATTTTCTTTTTTCTCCTCCTTTCTTCTACTTTTTTCCTTCCAAAAAACTTATTCTGTTGTTTCTTATCTCTTTGTAAATTCCTCTCATATTTTTTGAATTCTTTATTTTTCTTCTCGTTTTTCTTCTTCTTCTTCTTTTTCTTCTTCTCCTTTTTCTTCTTCTTTCCCTTCTTCTTCCTCTTTTTCCCTCTTTCTACCCTTTCTAGTCCTTGTCTACATCCAGCTCCTACCCATCATCAGACTTTCTCATCTCCTTTTCGTGAGACACAACTAACAGATGTGCGGAAAATGTTGTAACCAAGCTCAGATTCAACCCCCGTTGTCAGCCACCAAACCCCTCTTTGCCGTAGGTCTACCCTTCACAGCTATCATCTCAACTGACTGACAATCATTTTCACAAGAGTAGCTGTCCAGTGCCTGGTCAACCCTAACGAATAATAATTGTCTGTTCTGTCTGTCTCTTCATTCTCATTTACTTTCTACTCCTCCTCTTCCATCCTCCTTCTTCTTCTTCTTCTTCTTCTTCTTCCTCCTCTTCTTCCTCTTCTTCTTTACTCCTCCTCCTCCTCCTCCTCCTCCTACTCCCCCTGCTCCTTCTTCACCTCCTCCTCATTCTTTTCATCCTCCTCCTCCTCACCCTCCTTCTCTTCTTCTTCTTATTTTCCTACTATTCCTCTACGTTCATATTCTCTCTCCAACGTTTCCTCTACAATTCGCTCAATCAAAGTGACAAGCCGTATACAGAATTCATACAATCATCTGCTGCCCAACAAACCCTTGTCGCTGTCACATGTCCGATTTTGATTGGTCAATATCATAAGAATGGGGTCCATCCAATTTTTTGTTTGCTCCAAGCTATTCATGTGAGCTACACTTTAAAATAAAAAATATGTTAACCGCAGTGATTGTTTAGTAGATTGCTATTAAGTGCTTGAAGCCTGGTTTTCATTATTAGAGTTAGTGGTAGAGTAACTTACTAGCATACTAACTCTACTCTACTTTGTTGGTACTTGAAAACAAGTACTCTACCATCACTCTACTCTACTTTGAACGTTTTCATTGGGAGAGTTCACAAGATAGTTAGTACTCGCCCAGGGAACTATACCACTAACTCTACTAATGAAAACCAGGCCTCAATCATGAATGTGACGAGATGAGGACAACAAATAAAGATCTTGTCGAATTGGACGATATACAATCTCGTATTATACGATGTAGAATTTCCAAGTACAATACTTTTTAATGAAACACAAATTATGAGTGTGATCTGTTCAGGACAATAATGAGCCTGTACGATGTACTAACAATTGAAACATTATTCTTTCTAAATAATTTACATCAACTTCCCATGTATAAATAACGTTGTTTATTACTATGATACAATAATTATATTCTTTGCAAAATGAGTTTTATAATTCACTCTCAAATAATGTGAAAGTGAGTCTTCAGGGGCCAATTGCATGAGAAAATACAAGCTAACAATACTAGTTGTCAAGATGGCAAGTTACTATAGTGACAACTAGTATATTACTATCTTGTATTTTCTCATGCAACAGGCCCCAGATAAAAACTCTAACTTGTACTATCAATAATACAGTACGTGATAATTCGTTCAATTTTTGAAATTGAACATAGAATCGAATTCTATGACTTTAATATAATTATTATGTATTATTTTTGGAAGAGTGAGATTATTTTTGGTTGGAAGGCCAAGCCAACATTATCTTGAAGCAATCTGCCACCTACAAGATCTATTGGTCAGCTGTTAAACCCCCCCCCCCCCACCAACACCCCGAATGATGGATGAGAAACAAGGCAGTCGATTCGTCCCCTGAGATCTCGGTTATGGGGGGGGGAGGGGGTAAGGGGTCAAGAAAACCAAGACACCCCCTACAAGGCATCTATCTATCAATCTGGACTTGGAATCCCCCCTCCAACTCCTTCCTTGACTTGACCAGATTTGGACTGTTGCTACCCCCACCCACCCACTAACTTCTTAGCTCCCAATTCATCAACATTGGTCTGTTCGTCCTTAACTGCGAATCTTGGCGAGAATTGTAAGATGACTAATAGTGACGTGATTAACAGCTTCTTAAGTGATGCACTAGTGAGTGAATCATTACTAATCAGGATCGGTGATGAAGCACTTGGTTACTAGACGTGAAAGAAAACAGCTTTCCTTCTTTTTTTTTTAATTTTCCTCTATTCCTAATTTACTGTTTTCTTCTTCCTCTTCTCCTTCTTCTTCTTCTTCTTCTTCTTCTTCTTCTTCTTCTTCTCCTTCTTCTTTTTCTTCTTCTTCTTCTTGTTCTTGTTGTTGTTGTTTATTTATTTATTTATTTATTTATTTATTTATTTATTTATTTATTTATTTATTTATTTATTTATTTATTTATTTATTTATTTATTTATTTATTCAACTTCCAACGGAAGTTGTTGTTGTTGTTCTTCTTCTTCTTCTGCTGTTCTTCTTCTTCTTCTTCTTCTTCTTTCTTTTCTTCTTCTTCTTCTTCTTCTCTTCTTCTTCTTCTTCTTCTTGTCCTTCTCCTTTTTCTTTTTCTTCTTCTTCTTCTTCTTCTTCTTCTTCTTCTTCTTCTTCTTCTTCTTTTTTAGATTTGAATGGTTAGTTACATTGCTAGGCCATTTTCCCACCTTTGAAATTTGACTATTCTGTGTAAGCACACTTTACTATAAGCACAGACCCATATCGATAACTAATACTTTCACCTATTTCTTGTCTTGACTGAGCTATATGGTTTTTTATTATGTCATACTGAAATAATTATTATTATCATCATACTGGAAATGATCAAATGACAGGTTAAAAGAAGCTGCTATGCCCTCTACCGGCAAAACTGAAGTTATGCTCAAGCTCTCAAGCTTTACCTCAAGCTATGCTAGAGGTATCTATGCTTAAGCTATATTTCATGAGTCTTCGACAGTCACATGGATCTCAAACCCCAAATAATATCACAATAGTGGCGAAGCGTGGCATACTTATTTGGTCATCGCCGGGTATATTTCCTATAGGAATTATTTTTCTATATATTTCCAATAGCAAATATACATGACAGATGACAGAGAAGCAATCACGGCTGTTAAAAGAAGAAGAAGAAGAAGAAGAAGAAGAGAAGAAGAAGAAGAAAGAAGAAGAAGAAGAAGAAAGAAGAAGAGAAGAAGGAAAGAAAAGATAAATATACCTGGCGATGACCAAATAACTATACCACTTCACACGGTATCACCAACAATGCTTTCTTGTATGCAGGAAATATTCTGATCGTCTCGCGGCAAAATAAAAATTATATGTTTCATACAGTTTTTCTTCACTTCAGCCCATGTTTGGGTGACAAAATACATCATCTGGACAACAAAAACCCGCACAAAAACTCTTCCTAATATAGCTATTATTTAAGAATTCTTCAACAAAAGCAGACATTCTGCACAGTCAGCAAAATGATAAGAAATGAGCGCCCCACCCCACCACACTCCAGCATCTGATATATTATAAGGAAAGGACCCTCACATACTTCGGTCTGTCGTCATTTGTCACGAGTGAAATGTGCCTCTTGGGACAGTAAACCAATGTCCGGCAGCTATATCACATGAGTTAGAAGTCTGTTTATTATTGCAAATCGACAGTCTTTGGGTTTGATCTGCTTACGAGGCTTCTTCAAGACCAATCTTTGAAAAACAAGACCGTTCTATTTTGTAGAATGATATCGAGAGTTAATATACGTACAATATTATAAAAACTATTATTTTCGTGATATTATATCATTTTTCAGTTCCAGTTCAATTACTGTGAAGAAGCACGACCTATTAACTTTTTTCACATACTTATCACTTATTATACTCTTATACATAATAGACTCCTTATTTACTTGTATATAATAATTATATATTAATAAACACATTTATTTGTGCTTAGATATTTTCTGCGGATGCCGTTCTTCCAAATTGTAATTGTATTGCTGAATACGAATGGAATGAATTTGATTTGATAATAAATAGGCGCTAAATTGTATTTGAAGCTTCCTGTATAAAGAGGGTTGAATCCCAAACAATTTCTTAAATTTTGTGCTCATCCATCTTGCATGCTGATGAATAGTGAATTCATGATTTTGTGAAGTATTTATTTATTTTCTCCTTATATTGCAGCCTAGTCTTAGAAATCATGAGCAATCATGAGATTCTACTCTGATATCCGTCAAATTGATAACTATATTAAAATTCTCACTATAACTATTGCTTCTGAATACTAAAAAATTCAATATTATAACAAGCATTTATAATTCAAAACAAATTGATTCTACTTGAATATGTAGATTACTTAACTCACCCTTCCACTTAAATCTCACAGAACAAACATAATTCTTAACATGGTGTAACAGTGATATTTTCAAGGACAAACTCTAATACATTATTTTTTGCTATGGTAATACATCAGTCTAAAGTCTTAACTTGAGCCTGAGTGATGTCAATGAGAAATTGATAGGCCTACAGCTTTGGGTGCGTTCCTAACCACGGAGGAGCGATTCTAGGTTTTCATAAATGATATTTAGCAGAGAAGGCCTCAATCACTCGTTTTTCCACTCCAAACAGAACTCAAATATGATTGTTTGCCCCTGTTGACAGGGTACGTATTTTTTTGGTCAATTTTACTATTGATGGATGATGAATTTCAGGCTAGGGGAAGTCACTCGTTTGCTCCCCTGACAATCAATTCTGTGGGTCATACTTTGAGGGGGAAGCGAGGGATAATATTCAGTGCTGGGAAATTCAGACAACAGGGAAAGGGGTGCAATTCAGTGGTGGACCATGGATTGGCGATTGAGGAAGAGGGGTAAGTCCATTGTTAGGTGTGGATGTGTGAGAATTTGTGTTTCCAGAGGGAGTGCTGGGGTTGTAGAAGGCGGTGGACGAGTAGAAGGAGGAGGAGGAGGAGGAGGAGGAGGAGGAGGATGAGGAAGAAAAGGAGGAGGCCAAAAAAAGGAGAAGGACGAAAGGAAGAAGAAGGAGAAGAAAGAGAAAAGACGGTGAACGAGGAAAAAGCAGTGAAGGCGAAGGTGGAAAAGGGTATAAGAAGGGAAAAGCGGAGAAGAAGGAATAGGAGTAGAAGGGGGTGAATACGAAGGATGTGATGAAGGAGGTGGGGAAGCAGTGAGAGAAGGAGGAGGGGAAGGAGAAAAAGGAGAGAGGAAGGGTGAGATGAGAGAAAAGATGAGAAGGAAGAGGAAGGTAGATGGATGAGGGGGAGGATTGAAAGAAAATAGTGGTGAAACCAGAGAAACAGAGAAAATGCGTGAAAGGAGAAAGGAAAAACGAGGAGGGGGAATCATGGGGCAGAGTTGTGGAATGCAGTGGCGGTGTTAACCTATTAATTTTGGCCTCGAAAGGCTTTTGGTGAGCGATATTTGTAGCGGACAGCGGCAATCATACTGGGATGATGGCATTGCCGTTTTAGTAATCGCGCTCTCTCTCTCTTTCTCTCTCGCTCTCTTACAGTGTTTGGATGATTTTATTGGACAAACTCATACAAATTTGCACGGTGTTTGTTTCATTGACGTTCCTAATCGTGCGAGTGGGACAAATTGGGGTCGGTTTCAGGTTGCTATTGTCGAAGGTAGAATTCGATTGAAAGAATTTTTATTTTTCAAGGACAGGACCAGAGCATGATATTGATATCAATACTATCTAGCTTGCCAGAGATATTTTTAATTCATCTCCTCCATAGTTTAATTTATTTGAATCTATTTCGAAATTTTCATCTAGAAGCTATATTAATATTCTTTGATTTTGAAATTTCTTAAAAAAAAGCTTCAACTTTTTTCGTTTAATTTCAATCTCTTACTAAAAAGCGTTTACCACACACACGATAAATTTACAATCGAATACCACCCAGTATAATAAACAGAACAAGAAACAGTAAAATTTCAAAACTATTTTTCATGAATAGTCGGAGTTTCATCAAAGTCATGGAAATCATTCTCTAACGTTCAACCCTTTCCTCAACTTTCATTAAAAATTATAGATTCAAATTTTAATGGAATTACCTCAACTTGAAGAGCTCTGATTATCATTTGAAAGTCGCTAGTGATTAATTTATCCATTCACACTGATGAAATGAATTACTTTCGGAGTAAGAGAATCAATTAAAATGAATTATATAATTGAATAATCAACCAAGATACAACAGTTACAATCGCTACTACTCCAGATATTTATAAATTCCAATCGAGCAGGCCACAGCCCCCTTCAAACTACATGGCCGCGGCCTTCAATGTGACAACGTCGCTGCATCGGCTTGCATGAGCAATGCAAATCGGTCATATGTTTTATAAGTCATGTGTTTGCCGTGTTTTTTAAAAGTATAGCAGGATCCATATAACTTGTCAGAAATCAGCTGTTTTGGTAATAATTAAACAGTGACTTCGACACAATAATCAAAAGGATTAAAAGTCCTAAAGACCTTTAAAGTCTTTAAAAGACCTTTTTAAAGAAGACCTTTCAAAGAATAACTTTTTAAAAGACCTTTTCAATAATCTGCGAGATTCAGCATTTGTAGGTTAAGTATTGTGATCATATGCTCGTCGATCATATGTTTTATGACAAGTAAAACGGATCCTGCTGTATGATATTATAATGAAACCAGCCGGGACTGCGAGGTTGTCACATTGAAGGCCGCGGCCATGTAGTTCAAAGGGGGCTATGAGCAGGCCCAACCTCTACTAGCAGGCAACACTGGAAAAAAATATTCTTGTTAAACAGAAAGGAATCAATTTGTTTTTGAATCTCAAGTATTCAAAGTTTTTAAAGGATAGATTTTAAGTTGACATTCAACAAAATTCTCAAAAAGAGTACGATTCCTTGAGACTCCAATCTAGATATCAAATCACTAACAACACCAACCCAAATCCTTCATATTCCTTTCAATAATATCTACAAAAACAGACAGCACAGTGAAAGAGGTACAATAGATGTATCACCTGCTTCAGTGAATTTCACTCGTCTAACATGCATTTGGCTTGATTTATGCACTGTATTCAGGTTTCCATTTGCGCTGTATTAATGGTACACTACTCCTCAGCTACCGCTGTCTTATAGGGGTCTCAGGGACCGAGGTTGGGGTCTGGGTCTCAAAGACCGGGGGGAGGGAGAAGGGGGTCTCACAGACGTTGAATAATGCCTGCTGGATTCACTCTACTCTCTTGTTATGCGAATTTCGTCTCGCATTCACACTATCCACTCTCTTAGATCTTGTTTCTTCCCTTAGATCTAACTTGGATCTCTCTGTAACAATTGTATGTAGAGCATCGCGTAACCAAGGTTGAGTAACGCCACCCCGGAACTCTACTTGGAAAGGTGATCGCATCTATCAGTGTCAGTTTGTGCTGTGTTTGTTTGAGTGGATATTTGTTGTCATCAATTCAAGTCACTTTGGAAATATGATTGTGAGTATGGTCTTTCTTGTTGTATTGAACCATATTCCATCGTAATCTATCATTTTATTTGAAGAACAATAGATTACTATAAATGCAAATGAAACTCAAGTTATGAAGGTTATCTTGAATGGTATGCATAGACATGAACGAAATACGAAAAAATTATTTTAAGATACAAAATACTCTCGAGGAAGTTGCTCTTGACAACATTCAATACGAAAAAAAGGAAACAAAATCCACCCTAATTAAAGAAATTATTCATTACGCATTATTCTTCAAAATTATAAGTTGAACGAATCTCTGATTTGAAGAATTACATAAAACAAGTTGAAATGAGTTTCAAAACCATTATTATTTACGTGAATTCGTGGAAGAAGATGCTACAATTCCTTTTCAATGAATATGTCATGTTGCTTTTCATGGATGATGAATAAATGGTTCCATCAAAATAACAAGCATGAAATGTCAGTTGCTTGATTTAGCAAATCATTTGTCATTCTCGCTATGACAGTTGACATTTTGACTCCTCTTAATTTCTGAAATCATCCTGACACTCTCTAGTCATCAGCTACAGCCCTCTGTTAGAAGAATGTAGGGTTTTAATTCTTGTAGTCAGTTGTCGATCATTTTAATTATTCTCATTTCTTTTTTGTCTTCTTTCTCTACCTAGAGATCGACCGTTTATTGTCTCCATCTCAACATCATAGTCTCTTGCATAATTTCATGGTTAGCCTACTTTATGATTCTTTGCCAAAGGCTCGTTTAAAAGTCATGTTATAAATATTCTATTAAATAAACTTTCTTTCATCCTTTTCCTTATAATCTCCAATTCTAATTATTCGTTTCTTTCATTGATTTTGATGCTCTGTTTTAGTTAATTGAAATATATATTTTTTTCATTTTACTTTCTAATAAAATTGTCAGAAATCCTCACAGAGCACTCTGTGTCTGTGAATTAGATGAATGGATAAATAAATAATATTATTTATTATCCAAACTTTAGCTTTGAAACTTACAATAGTATCATATATCATTAGTAGGTTAAAAAGGGCGGTTCTGGGCCACCGTGATCTTGAACCCCCAAGGTCAACCCTCCCCTACCCCCCACCTTGGCCACGCCCATTCCCCCACCCCTTTTGCACCAGAACCTACATCCCCCTTTCAAGGTCACCTAACCTAGCCTGACCTACTCTAACCTAACCTAAGTGAAGGTCACCTAACCTAACCTGACCTACTCCAATCTAACCTAAGTCAAGGTCACCTAACCTAGCCTGAAAAACTCCAAAACCTAGGAAAAAAAAAAAAAAAAAAAAAAAAAAAAAACTTAGAAAAAAAAAAAAAAAAAAAAAAAAAAAAAAAAACTTAGGAAAAAAAAAAAAAAAAAAAAAAAAAAATTGAAAAAAAAAAAAAAAAAAAAAAAATAAAAGTTTATCAATTTTAGAAAAAAAAAAAAAACTAGAATTGTAAAACAGATGTTATAAGTGAATGGTGGGGCATAGAGTATATATGGGAGGTCTGTGGCCAGGAGAGATCATTACCAGTTGAACAGTGGATTAGTGTGTACAGATAGTGATCATAGCGCCGTTTTCGAGTATTGAAATCAGCGTTAGTTTCAGTCTCCTGTGATCTCCACCTGTGATATAAAAGTGAGTACAAGTGTTTTGTAACTTAGAAATATGTTGTGATTATAATAGAGGTGGATATAAAGATATGTATTGTAGTTTAATGATTGATTAAAGTACCTTCAAATATGTAAATAGGATGTAGTTAAATTGAGTCCTCCAAATATAACTCAACTTATCAATGAGGAAAAGTGAACCAGACATCAGATATCCATTGTGGTGTAGTGGTTAGCATGTATGATTTCAAATGCAAAGGTTCCAGGTTCGAATCCCCCTGTGAGGTAATGGTTAGTATTATAGCTATCCTGGAAAAGCCATTACACCACAGTGGATATCTTTTTGCTGATGATAGTTGTGGATGATACAGGTTTCAGCTTTGAATATACATATATACTTTATGTTTCAGATTCCTGAAAAATGAACAAGGCCAGCCGTTGTCAACAGACAAGAGAAGCACAGGGGGAGTTTGCTCTTCTAGAGGAGGCATTCAACACCTGCCTGCGAACCCTCTACTACAACAACAGCTGCCTCAAGGATCCAGCCAAGGACTTCCACTCATTCCTCGACAGCTTGGAAGTCAAGATAGTTGGAGTCATCACCCAGGAATTCCAGGAACATGGAAACATCAAGTTCAACCTCGTCCTGGAGGCCACATACCAGAAAAGCAGCCTGGACGAGAACAACATGGAGCAGGTGGACTTTCAAAATGTTGCCTTCAAGACCCCCAACTACTCTGTGTTCAGCATCACCGACATCTCCAACATAGTGGCACATGCCTGCAAGGTTATGTTGGAGGAGGAAGCCAAATTTGAAGGAAACTCAAGCGGGTGGAGTCTCCTGATCATTGATGGCCTCCTCATCCGGATCAGCAAGCATACCCCACTGCGAGGATCTTCATACATCAAGCTGCCTGCCAAAATCGCCTTGAGAAAAGCAGTCATCAACCCCCAGAATGATGACCAGCTTTGTTTCAAGTGGGCTATGTTGGCCAAACACGTTCAAGGAGGACATCCACAACGTGTTAATGACCAGTACTGGCAGTTGGAGGATAAATACAACTTTGCTGGATTATCCTTCCCCACAACAATCAACCAGATCGATATCTTTGAGAAAAACAATCCAGGGGTATCGGTCAATGTCTATGGGCTGGATGATGACAACAATATTTACCCTAGACGTGTTGTTGAGCATATGAAGGAAGACCATACTGATCTCCTCCTTCTATGTCAAATCCTTGACAAAGACAAGGTTACAACTACCACCACCACCATTACAGCAGCTACCATCACCACCACCACCAACCAGCAGGACACCGCCCAGCAGGACAGCAATGCAGCAGATGAGGATGATCTTAATGTGAACAGTCACTATTGCTACATAAAGAACTTTGAAAGACTTGTGCGAGCCCAGCTGACAAAACATGAACGTCGTATCATCATCTGCCGACGCTGCTTCACCCACTATACCCTTAGTAGAGATGGAGAACGTCGGATGCAGGAGCATGACGAGTACTGCGCCAATAACAAGATTGCAAGGATTGTGATGCCACAGCCCAACAAAGACTGAGCCCTCCACCATGAAATTCAAGAATCATCTAAACAAGTTTAGACTGCCATTGGTAGCCTATGCCGACTTTGAATGTATTCTTGAAAAGCCGGAGCCGGAGGAGGATGGCGGATCATCTGAGCGATGGATTGGGAAGGTTACCAAGGTAATCCAGTACCATAAGGCAATGAGTTATTGCCTCTACTTTGTAAAAGATTCACAACAACTACCACCTTGGCTCAACATCAACAGCCTCATCCCGCAGGAACCAATTGTGTACCGAGGACCTGATGCAGCTGCCCACTTCATGAAAACCTTGACCAAGTATGCAAGAGACATTGCAGAAGCAATAGACAGACAGAGTAAAGCCATGAACCCCCTCACAAGCCAGCAGCTTGCGGCCTTCAATGCAGCCCAGTCATGTGAAGCCTGCGACAAACCATTCACTGGTGACAAAGTACGAGATCACTGCCACATGACAGGGATGTATCGGAATGCTCTGTGCAATGGCTGCAATCTCCTGCGACGACGTCAAACTCATATCCCTGTGCTCCTCCACAACTCTAGGAACTATGACACGCATCTCATTGTTCCCCATCTAGGAGCTGATAATTTACAAATTTCAGTCATACCAAATAGTTCTGAAAAGTACATATCCTTCACAAAACAAATCTCCAACAGACTACATCTCCGATTCATAGACACAATCCAGTTTACACCAGACAGTCTTGACAATCTGGTAACAAACCTTGTCAAGACATCTGAAAATCCCACAGATCTTTCATCCAAACTACCACACACCTCAAGCCAGTTTAGGAACGAATTGGACCTAGTTTCAAGGAAAGGTGTGTTTCCATATGAGTACTGTAACTCATGGGAGAAATTGGAGGAGACAGAACTCCCTCCCAAGGATGCCTTCCACAGCACACTAACAAATGGCGGAATCAGTGATGCAGACTATGCACATGCTCAGCACGTTTGGGAGCGGTTTGGATGCAGAACACTGGGAGATTACAGCAACCTATACCTCAAGACAGATGTTCTCCTGTTGGCTGACGTTTTTGAGAGTTTCCGAGACATGTGCATGAAGAATTATGATCTTGACTGCGCTCACTACTTCACATCACCTGGCTTCTCATTTGATGCAATGCTCAAGTGTACAGGAGTTGAGTTGGAGCTACTAACTGACTATGACATGTACATGCTCATTGAACATGGAATCCGAGGTGGCATCACAACCTGTGTTCACCGTCATGCCATTGCCAACAACAAGTATACAGGAGCATCTGTGAATCCAGAGAAACCAACATCATACCTTCTTTATACAGATGCCAACAATCTGTATGGCTGGGCAATGTGTAACCCACTACCCTGCCGGAAATTCCAATGGATGTGCAGAGAGGAACTGGAAGCAGTGTGTAGGGACATTGAAATTGTTGAAGATAAACAGCATCTTGGCTACATACTGGAGGTTGATGTTGAATACCCCAAAGAACTTCATGATGCTCACAATGAATTTCCATTCCTACCAAGAAACCGAAAGACTGATAAATCTGGATACATGCGATTGATGACAACCTTGAACTCCCATAAACGCTACATCTGTCACCACCGCACCCTGAAGGAAGCAGTACAGCATGGGTTAAAGATAAGCAAAGTTCATCGAGGTGTACGGTTCGAACAGGAGGACTTCTTGGCAACCTACATTATGAAGAATACAAAGTTGCGTCAACAGTCAAAGAACAAGTTTGAAAAGAACTTTTTCAAACTGATGAATAATTCAGTGTTTGGCAAGACCATGGAGAACGTGCGGAAGAGGATGAACATGGAGCTGGTGAATGACGAGAAGCGTCTCAAGAAACTGATTGCAAGACCAACATTCAAGGACCGCATCTTATTTGGAGAGAACATTTGCGCTGTGACACTACACAAGGAGAAGGTAACATTAGACAAGCCCATCTACATTGGGCTGACAGTGTTGGATGTGAGCAAAATCCTCATGTACCAATTCCACTATGACGTGATGAAGCCCATCTATGACGACCGCCTACAACTCCTATACCAAGACACTGACAGCTTGTTCTACCTGGTGGAGACTGAAGACATGTATCAAGACATCATTAGCATCAAGGAGCTGAGAGATGTTTTTGATACATCCGAGTACCCTACCGATCACCCATGCTATTCCAACACAAATAAGATGGTGCTTGGAAAGTTTAAGGACGAGTATGGTGGCAGAGCTCCTCATGAGTACGTTGGCCTTCGCTCCAAATTGTATGCCTGTCGTTGCTACAATACAGATCCGACCCAACCAGATACAAGTGGCCTGATCAAGAAAGCTAAGGGAGTAAGACGGCCAGTACTTGGGCAGGAACTGCCAAAGTCCCATACTGATGCTGGGAAATACATTGGTTTCCAAGACTATCTGGACTGTCTGTTTGAAGGAAAGGAAATCTATAGGGAGCAAGTGATGTTTAGCACAAGGAAACATCAGATCATGACCACAGTACAAAAGAAGAAGGCGCTGAGCAATGCTGATGAAAAACGCCACATACTTGAAGATGGAATCACAACCCTCGCATACGGACACTATAAGATTCCTACTGCTGAGGTAGCATCTGAGGAGGAGGAGGAGGAGGTAGAGATGACAGACCCACAACAAGTTTTGGAGATTGAGATGAAAGAGTCTGAGCCAGAGCCAGGTAGCAGCAGCTGCATCACAGATGAAGTGATCACTATATCTGACGATGAAGATGAATGTCCACCAGCTAAGCGGGCACGTACCTCAAACCCCATTGATGACATCAAAAATTATCAAGAAGAAGATGGAGTATCCCAGCACAGCATTCTCAGGAGATTGCTTGAAAAGTAATGATGATGTCATCATCTGATATTTAGGTAGATATGTATATATTTAGGTGTAATGTTATGTATATATTGGACAACATTGATTTTTGTATAGAGACATGGATGTATATAAACAATGGGTGTACAGCTTCAGTAGCCAGTTGTGCATAGAAGGCATAGTACCATGGATCAACTACCGACAACAATCCTGAAAGCTCTAATCATTACATTAGAGATTTGGTTAGCTTTGATGCTAATGTTTATCATTGCTATAAATTGTGGATGGGTAGCCCTTCTTCTACCAGTCATTGGCATTTGGATCTGGCCACACCGCCATCAAGGGGATTACAGTCTACCAATGACAATCTTGAAATTTCTAATCAGTATAATAGAGAGTTGGTTAGCTGTGATGGTAACGCTAATGATTGTGTCACATGTTGGATTAATAATCATCATTCTACTGGCTGTCGGGGGGAACTGCAGAATCAATTGCACAATGAGAAGCTTGGATGAGACAGAGGAGGAGACAATGATGTAATTGCTATAAATAACCAGTTTCCAAGAAATGCAGGGTATAAAAGGAGGCCGAGTAGCAGCCAAGCATCATTAACAACCATGATACCCCCAGTGTACTATCTCCTTGTGGCTGCAGCCGTGAGCGTCAACTCCTTCAAGCTGGATCCCCAGTACCGGAGTGGAGAGTTTCTGACATCAAGGGAGCATGGACTGGATACTTCAAACATATTCCACATGCAACAGTGTCTGCAGTCATCCGGACAGTTCAACAAGGATCTTGGAGCAATGCGTCAACACAAAGACTGGTACATGAACCTGGCTGGTGAACGTGCTGTGGATAAGGAGCTGTGCCGGCAAGTCCATTGCGCATATGATCTGCGCACATGCCTCCATCCATCATTCACATCGTTGGAATTCCTTGAAGCTGTCATCAATGCTTCAGTTGAGGTGTGTACACCACACTGTCAAGAACCATCTTCTACTGCAATTGCACCATCTCCAGACAACGTAACAGTATCCATCAGCAATGGAGCCAGCAAACAGTATTAAAGGATGTGCTCATGTGATTGCCACCTTGTACAAAGCACGTGTTGGATTGTGGAACCATTCTTCAAGTTTGGCTACAAGAATATTCCAGAACCGTTTGGGACACCAATCAACTTTATTCAGAAGATGACTACATGTTTTCCAACAGCATCAGTGTTCAACCTGGACTTTGACAAAGTTATTTTAGAGTTTCCAGTTGGTAGAGGACTATGTGAAATGGCTACCGATCTAGGTGACATGTACCCCTGGGTAAGCCTAGATATTATGTACTAGTAAACCTGTTTTAGCTTATCAATTATTGTTGTAAATAAATATCACATCTCTGAAACCATGTGTCGACTACAGTTATTTCATAACCTTGAAACCATAGTTTACATGACCAAATTGCACAACGCAGTTTGGTTCACAGCAAACAATTTGCGCAGGATAAAACCTGCTCTGCTCAAGTGAATATATAGCTATGTAAGTGTTTGATAGTCATTAGTATGGATAAGTCTGTGATAGCGAGAGAGTTGCACAGACCAGGGCGTAGGAATTTTCCTACAAGGATGGTTACTGTGAAAGGTCTTGATGACCTCTATCAGGCTGACCTTGTCGAGATGATTCCTTATGCTCGTCAGAACAAAGGTTACAGGTACATTATTACAATTATCAATTGTCTTAGTAAGTTTGCTCTTGCTATACCAATAAAGAGCAAGTCGGCTGATGATGTAGTCAAGGCAATGCGTCCTATTCTAGCTCAGTATCCAATGAAACATTTGCAGACTGACGATGGTAAAGAGTGGTTCAATTCAAAATTTCAACAACTTGTGCAACAGTATGGCGTCAATCATTATTCAACATTTTCAGATAAAAAAGCTTCGATAGTGGAACGTTTCAATAGAACACTTAAACATTTAATGTGGGTCAAATTCACTGAACGAGGAACTTATAGGTGGACAGATATTCTAACCTCACTTGTGAAAGAGTACAATGGCAGAGTACATCGTACAATAGGTATGCGACCAGCTGATGTTGAGAAGGAGCATGAAAAGCTTTTACTTTCCAAACTTGGTAAACAGCGTCAAGAGTATCAGCAGGGCTTGTTGGATAAATCACAGCCCACGTTCTATCCGGGTGCTCATCAGAAAATTGAGCCGGGTGATAAGGTGAGAATCAGCAAGTATAAAATGACGTTTGACAAGGGGTACCTACCCAATTGGACAAATGAACTGTTCACGGTAACACGTGTGCGACCTACAGTGCCAGTAACCTACAAGTTGGAAGATTATAGAGGTGAACCTGTGCAAGGAGGATTCTATGCGGAAGAAATTGTAAAGACAAAAGTGCCAACTGTATTTGAAATTGCCAAGGTATTGAAGAGAAGAGGTAACAAACTGCTGGTGCGTTGGAAAGGATACGATCGTAGTCACGACTCGTGGATTGATAGAGGTGACCTTGTGTGAGTGAGATGAAACAGGTTGTGCAACAGCAAAACAAATTCAAGATAATTGACTTTGATCGCGTGGTGAGAGGGTGCGGCTTGGAAATGGACACAAAGAAGCGTCACGGTCCTTTGTTCCCCAACCACATGAGATGCATTATTTGTGGGCCATCTGGGTGTGGCAAAACCAATTTACTGTTCAACATGCTGTTTGATCGTAAAGGAATCCACTTTTCAAACATTTACGTTTGGTCAAAGACTACATTTCAACCAAAGTATACGTTACTGGATACAATTATGCAAGGACTAGGTGATGGAATGAGCTATGTTGAGTGTGACACAAGTGAAGAAATACCCCAAATGAACTGCCAGCCAACTCGATTATTATTTTCGACGATGTGATTTGTGAACAGCAGGAAGCCATCAGACAATACTTTTGTGCCGGTCGGCATAGTGATGTTGATATGTTTTATTTGGCACAGACCTACAGCCGCATTCCAAAACAACTTGTGCGTGACAATGCCAACTTTATAATTGTGTTTGAACAGGACGAGCTCAACATGAGACATTTGTATAGAGATCATGTAGGCGCTGACATGACCTTTGATCAGTTCAAGAGCATGTGCAATCGGGTATGGTCATCAGCTGCACACGCATTCCTTGTGATTGATCGCTCATCCGAGAAGAATAGAGGACGCCACAGGGAAATGGACTGACACCTATTTAGTTGAGGTGTAAGCTCACTGGAGCTTCAGTACACTGGTGTACACCGAGCAGGATGGATGTGAAGCAGACTGTGGAGGAGATTGCTCCCACCATCAAGGAGATTGCCAAGCTGAAACGTAACATCAAGAGGAAGCATAAGGAGCTAACACTTGGAAGGGAAGTGTCAGAGGATCATCATGCAAAGCGCATTAAACCGTTGACTGAACCACTAGGCAACATTGTTGAAGCTCTCAAAAAACCCCCACCACCACCACCAGCAGCAGAACCACTGCCAGTGGTACAACGTCTTGCAGTACCTGCAAGTCAACGTAAACATCATGCACTACCTACACCACCACTAACACCGATACAGCCACGACCCCTGAAACAAGCTCTGAAACAACTGCAACTGCCTGACATTGGAGAGGAGACCCCTACATCCTTTGAAGCATTTGGAGATGATTCACACTTTAGTCCAGCTCCAAGTACATCTGGTGTTGTGAGAAAGTTGTGGAGCAATAAGGATTCACCTTTGAGTGAGGATGGTGATGTTCCAGGATGGTCAACGGATGAGGAGGAAAATAAAAGTGTTCAACAATTGATGGATACTAGCCAAGATGTAGTGGAATCTGAATTTGATCAAACAGAATTGGCTAAAACACCTGTGGGGATCTATGTTAAAGGTTTGATTAGAAAGGAGTTGAGCTTTGATGATACATTTGGACCAAAAGTGATTGACAACAGTTTTCGTTTGGGTAGCAAAATTTTAACCTTTGGAACTGGCGGTTCAAGGATTGTGTTGACTGATCCTAACAATGTTGGAAACGAACAGACTTTTGATGCTACACAAGGACTCTGTGAACTTATATTTAGGAAACTTCCAAGCACTTCAAAAGTAACGTTGGCCGACAAAAAGGCCTATGTAGACATATTGGAGTTTACCAATGTGTACAGAGACGACTATGCTGCAGGTGGCAGAATTAGAGACTACAACAATATCAAGTACAAGAGAACAATACTTCCGCTGTTGAAAAAGGGTAAAAAGAAAGGGAAAGGAATCAGTGGAAGAGGACTGGTGGCACCATTCAATATGGTTGCAAACAATGATACCAAGATTGAATATGTCTACTACAATGACCCCAATGAGCTTGTAGACAGACTACAACTATTGGATCAATCCAAAGCAGTTGGCAACACTGGCCATGAGAATGAAATTAATTCGATTCTGGAAGAGTTGGTGGAAGGCGGTTACATAGTTGGCAACCCTGCAAACTAGTTGTACTATATAAGCGGACGATGTACTGACCACTTTGTATTCATCATGGACACATTGGGTAACATTAATGCTCGTCATAGACGGGTGATCAATTTAGCAAATCCTCAAAGCAGCAGAGATGCAATAAATCTTGGTACATGTAGAGATTTGATTGAGGTGTGGCTGCCAAAGAGAAGGGATAAAGGTACATCGCAAGTATTTACAAGTCTCAATGAATCAGTACTGACTGATATGATGGATCCAGTCAATGCCACAGATGGAGTGAACAAGCGATATTTGGAGAATAGGATGGATGAGCATTCTCGTGAAGTTGTTGAAAAAGTGTTAACAGCTATGGTAACTTTGGTTAAGAGCGTGCAAACGGTGATACAAGTTTTACAAATGAACAGGAATGGAAAGATATGGTCTTGAAGCGTATAGGACTTGACAAGCCTCCTGAGGGTATAAAAGAGAATGATGGGGCTAAAGTGAATCATTAGATGGCTAGGTGCAAAGGAAAGAAGAGGTACCAGGGGAGAGGAGTGTTGTCGGCACTCGCAAATGCCACTGGAACAATAGTCAACAAAGCAGTTGATATTTTACCAGTTGAACTTCATCTTCGGTTACCAATACTGCGCCCAGGTACAAAGCTGGAGAAGCGGTTGGCAAGAGGTGATCCAGGAATCAACAGACTTGATCGGGCCTGCAAGCAGCACGACATTGCCTATTCACAGAATAGTGATACAGCAAGCAGAGCAAAGGCTGACAGGGACTTGGCTGAACGAGCTTGGAGTGTAGCAACGTCTCCAGAGGCAGGATTGGCAGAAAGGGCTGCAGCAGTAGCGGTGACCAACATCATGAAGGCCAAAGCAAAGTTTGGAGGAGGAGCGAAACGTCAAGGGAAGAAGAAGAAGGTAGCAGCTGCTTCCAAAAAGGGAAAAGGACTCTACCTGAGACGTCAACAGAAGACGGGAAACGGAGCACGCCGTCGTCAATGCAAACGGCGACGGTAATTGCTCTTCCAGATCGAGCGCTGACTGATGCAGACCTCTACAAGTATGCATGTCGTCTGAAGCTGAAACATTTCCGAGGAGTGTTTATGCGGGATGCTCTACCTGCAACAGGACCTTTGAACCGAGAGTGTGGCATCATCAATTTGGACACCAGCGATGGAGCCGGCACACATTGGGTGTGCTATGTGAAGAAGGATGGAGCTGCCATCTACTTTGACGGCTTTGGAAACCTCAGGCCACCACAGGAGTTTATCGACTACATGCATCGCGGTTTGGAGCCAGCAACAAGGATCGAGTACAATTATAACCAGAAGCAAGAGGATCTGTACTCTCATATTTGTGGCCATTTATGTTTGAAATTTTTGGTTGATGAAAATAATAAATGAAAAAGTTTAATATTGTACAACAAGTTTTTAATCATTTCCCCTTTCCAATAGTATAAATAATGGACAACATGCTCATTACAAGGCATTGTGCAATAGTGCATTGAGCAGGCAAGACCATGATGCTCTGTTTTGGAGGTAATACATCTGTGCTGAAAAGTGAATTTTATCCACCGCTTGATACAAGCAGTGGTGAATGGGAAATTGGACTCATCAGCTTTACAAGCTGCAATTCAATACCCAATGTTGAGATGAACTACAACAACAAGTTCTATTATGCTCCAAAAATAACTCATGTGTTTAAGAAGAAAGGAGCAAAAGCTGAAGAAGAAGATGATCCATCGCTGAAACATCATGAAATTATAGATGATAGGTCAGCCATATTCAATCAATGGTATAAAGTGCTTCTCAAAGCTAAGCAGACATCGGCTGGTGGAGACATTGATGACGAAGATAACTCTATAACAGGTAGTAGACGGACTGCAAGAGCTACTACTGCAGCACCCCGTTATAAGATAATGGAGTTTATATCATTGCCGGAAGGCAGTTTTGAATTTCAAACAATTGCTAACCTGCTCACATCAAGGCTACATGATCGCAACATAAAACTTCAGATGGCTGTGGACCCATCAACCTTGAAATGTTCAGTATTGAGCAATGCCAAATTGGATTTCACAAAACCTGAGTCGATTGGAAGTCTGCTGGGATTCAACAACACTAGGATCATAGAGGCTGACACAGAGGCTAAAGGTGATACAGCAGTGCAAATCAGTCGACCCAATGTGATACGTGTAAAGTGCAATGTTGTGAGTGGGTCGTACTCAAATGGTGTCAAGGATCACGTGATCTATGAGTTTTACCCGAATGTTGATCCAGGGTATAAAATAGTTGTGACTGTACAGAATGTAATCTATTTGCCGGTGGACGCCAAGCAGATTGGTAACATTACGTTGGAGGTTGTTGACGAGAACGGACGTCTCATTAATAATAGAGGTGAGGAGATCAATATTACTCTGCATCTGAGACAACGCAAGTGAGATGGTGCTGATATTTGATAAGTGTAACCGTGGTCTGGATAATGAGGCGGCATGGAGGTAGATTGTCAACCTACAGAAACAGATAAAAAGGCCTGCAAGTGCTGCAAACGTCATTCGTCGTTTAGACTCTGTGGAGTTAACATCGAGGAGCATCAAGTATTTGAAAGCGAGGCTGTCACCTCGACAACAACAGCAGCAATAATGGGAGTTTTAGATGTGACAAGGAGTGGACCTAGATCAGATAACAGCATCATTGGCTATGAGTACCATTCTCATGCTCCCTATACTACAAGCTTCAAAGCCAATGATGAAATACGGATACCGATTCAACAGCAGGACATTTACACAATCCCATCAGAAAGCTATCTACATGTGGAGTTTAAGGTGACAAATGCAGCTAATGCCGCCTTGGGCGGAAGTCCCTGTGTCTCTGGATTCTTTGCTCACCTTTGGTCAGAGATACGCTATGAGATCAATGGTGTGATAGTAGATAGCATTCGCACCCCTGGAATTACCAGCCTGATGAAGAATGCTATGTCATTTGAGCGAGATGAGTGGACTAAAATGGAACGAGCTGGCTACAAGTTTGACCCAACAGTTGGATTTGCCACTTTTCCTCCCAATGGATCTGATACAACAATCATGGATGTGCCTCTACGCTACCTGCTGGGCTTTGCCGAAGACTACAAACAGGTTCTACTGAATGTGAAACAGGAGCTGGTTTTGAGACGCAGTGCTGACACTACTAATTGTTTGAATGCTGCCGGAAAGGTAGTCATTGAAAAACTTACATGGAGAATACCCTATGTGGAAGTGGCCGATGAATACAAACTTCGTCTGCTCAAACTTGTACAGAATGATACACCTATAAGCATGACATTCCGGCATTGGGAATTGTACGAGTACCCAACCTTACCTGCTACAAAGAGGCATACATGGACTGTCAAATCGGCCTCTCAACTTGAAAAGCCTCGCTACATTGTGATTGGGCTGCAGACAGCAAGATATGGAGTGGCAACTGCTAATTCATCTCAATTTGACAAGTGCAACATGAGAGACATTCGAGTGTTTTTAAACAACAAGTACTATCCGTATGAGAGCATTGATGGTGATGATTGTTGTGTATATGGCATGTATGAAGCTTTCAATGGAGCCTACAATCATGGACATTCCCAATTGGTCAATCCCTGTTTTGAAAAGTGCTCTAGAAAATGGCGAATGATGTTGTATCGTTTGATTGTTCCCGCCAAAATGAGTCACTTAAAACTGGCAGTATTGATGTGAGAATTGAGTTTGAAGCAACTGAAAACATTCCTGCAGATACACGTGCCTACTGTCTGATGATTCATGATGTGACGAAAGAGTACAAGCCAATGTCAGGTATTGTGCAATCGGCCTAGGGTATAAAGGCGAATGACAGAGTGTTGGGATAGTCATTCTGGTAAGAAGCATTGGGCAAAGCATACATCATGTCTGCAGCTAAGAGAGTTTTACAGTTTTGGATGAGGAAGGAGAGTTGCCTGAAAGTGAGGGCGAGGATGTTGTGGGATGCTGCATTGGCTTCTCTAAGCGGGGAAGAAGGATGCAGATACAGATTCTGATGAACACGAGTACATGGAAATGTTGCGAGAAGAAGAGCTGCTGACATTTTTGGACCACTACCACTTTACCTGATGGACTTTCAAGGATTCGAAGGATTGAACAATGAGTTTATTGTCAAGGAGATGGCCATATTGGAGCGTGATGACAGGCATCGTGTGACAACACATCATCATTTCTTCAAGTCACCCTATCCGGACATGCTGCTGAAGACAAGTGACAACAATGCTCTGCATCGAGCGAAACATGGACTACGATGGTCTGGCAATGGAGCCGGTCAAGCACATCTACCCTATTCTGAATTGCGCCAGATTGTGTGCGGAACAGTTGAAAGATGGCTGCATGAAAACAACAATGCAATCAAGATCTTTGTCTACGGCTATGAGAAGATTACTCTGCTCAACACACTGCTGCAGCTGGACGACAAGGAGAATGTGGAGTATGTGGACCTAAGTTCACCCTATCTTTTCCACGAGATGCCCAATCTGGAGACACTGATGAAGAATGCTACAGGAGTCTACTGCCCGGAACATTTCCTACTCAACTTTATGGAGACTTTGAGGATGAAGCTGGCTGGCGACAAAGGAACCCTGGATACTCAGCCATTTTGTGCACTCAATGTAGTAAATGTTTCACACAATTGGATTATGCAAACTTTGTTTAAAGATCAATATTTTTGTCGCAACTTGTTTATGGCAATAAAGAAAGAAATGTAATTATTGTGTCATCATTGACTTACCCCCACCACCACCTCTAGTATTTAAGGAGCTGCTGCTGCTCAGTCTACTAGCTTAGTAGTAAAACACTTGCAGAGTGAGTCACTAGTGATTGTTGAGTGAGTCACTAGTGACAGTTGAGTGAGTCACTAGTGCCAGTTGAGTGAGTCACTAGTGACTGTTGAGTGAACACTGAGTGTGTATCACTGATACTATGATTTTTGGTAATATTATTCTTGGTTGCTGGGGTGGGTTAGGTTAGGTTCAATGTGCCTCACCTAGCATAGCCTTCTTGGATGGTATGGCAGGCCTGTTGAAATGGGTGGTGAAGGGGTTGGAGAGTAGTCAGGTTAAATTGTCAGGCTCCAGAACCGCCCTTTTTAACCTACTATCATTCAAAAACACATATCGATAGAGTTTATCACACAACTTGTACAAATGGAAGGATGAAACAGAACAATAGTCAGGATTTTAAGCCCGATAGTTCAATTTTTAGTACAATCTGTGATCAATAATTTCATAAATTCAATATGGAAGAATGAAACAACTAACATTGCAGCGAAGAAATGAAACTTTCAAGTCACCCTTGTTTAAACAACCACTTCTGCAAAAACAAAATTTTCCAACACTTCAAAAGACAGTGAGTGAGGGGGAAGAGAGTTTGAAGAAACTCTTGGAAACATCTGCTCGCAAGTAAAGAGCAACAAAGAACACATGTTGAGTGTATAAATTACTGAATTAAAAGCGGACAAGCTACTAGCTGAGCGGCGAAAAATGTTCTGAAGTGAAATAGGCCTACTCTGTTACGAACTTGGACTGTGTTAGGAAGGCTGGGTAGTTGTAAGGAAAAAGAATAGGTGGTGAAGGGTGAAGAGATGGAGGAGGAGGAGGAGGAGAAGGAGGAGGAGGAGGAGGAGGAGGAGAAGGAGGAGAAGGAGGAGGAGGAGGAGGAGAAGTACAAGGAGGAGAAGGAGGAGAAAGTGGAGAAAGAGGAGGATGAGGAAAAGGAAGATGAGGAAAAGGAAGAGGAGGAGAGGGTGAGGAGGGAGAGAAAGAGGAAACGGTAGAGTTGAACATGATGGGAAAAGATGGAGAGGTACGGTGAAAATTATGAGAGAGGGAATAAAGAAGGTGGAGAGAGCTTTTCAAAAAGCGGAGACAAAACTGAGGCTGGAAGTCATGAGTTAGAAGTGGTATGTTGTTTTTAACAGATATGAAGAACGAGAAGAAGCAGAAAGATGAAATGGGAAACGATGGAAGGAGAAAGAGTAAGTGGGAGAGAAACAAGAGAGGTATTTGGAGAAAAAGAATAAGAACAAGAATTACAGAGAAAAAACTAAAAATAGTATTGGAAGAAAGAAGAAGAAGATTAGTGAGAAGAAGAAGAAGAAGAGTAAGAGAGGGAGATTGAGAAGATGGAGTAAAAAGAGAGAAGAAAAATTTATATAGACAATAAAATTGAGAACAAACAAGTAAGATAAATCTAAGAAGCAGGCTGAAAATTTCGAGAAGAATAGGAAACCATGAGAAGAAGGTGAAACGAAATAAAAAACGTAGAAAAGGTTTAATAAAAGTATTATGGTGAGACGTAAGAATCTTGAGAACAATATTCAAAGAAGAGAATCAGATAGACAAAGAATAGGTGGGGAAAACGACCACATGAAAAACGGAAAAAAGATAAAGACCGAAAAAAGCAGGGGATATAAGAGCGAATGGATTATTTGAATGGGAAAAAGCATGAGGAGTTTCAAAATTTCTGAGTAATATCAAGGAAAAGGAGAAGAGGAGTGATGAAGTGAGAATGAAGAAGACGACAATAAAGAAAATGAAGAAGAAAGAGTAAGAGGCACACAGAACAACAGAGATAAATAGAATGGGCAGAACTTGAAAACGGAAGAGGTTGGAAAATTTTCTTTTCAAAGTAGACGTGGAATACTTTCAGCATTCTTCCCACTATTCTCCAACTGCAAAGCAGACCATAATATGGATCGAAACCCCTCCCTAAGACTTTCTTGACTTTATTGTCTTTGAAGTTTTGAGGCATTATGAAGAGGGTTTTCCAAAGTTCAAAACGTCTGCGATTTATTTTGAGCTTCAAACGGTATTAAGATAGAAAGGTAGTAAGATAGATATTAAGAAATCTATAGGTCTCACGGTATTTATGGAGATAAGATAGATAGATTTTCATGGGATTTTATTGATTCCTTCTTCAATAACCGTGATAATTCTTTCATGATTGTGATAAAATAATAGGAATGGAACCTAGGTTCATATTGATTTTTGTTCCAATTATTTTGATAATTCTAGTGGAATAATTACAGGCTTGATTTTAGAGCAATAATATCAAGGCTTCATTCTCATTGCAACATTAGTTTTTTTTTAATTATAGTGCTTTTCATTCTTGAACAACAGCTGAGTACAGAAACAGTACCTCACAAACTCTCCAAAACCTCAAACTAGCCATTCACAACCAAGATTATTAGACTGAAGGTTGAACCATTCCCAATGCTTTTTGAATCCTCAAGCTTTTAAAGTGGGGGACTGATTCGGCTGATTAATTGGCGAACCACGAGTGTGACGTTACATGAATCAAGAAATAAGACTTCCCCCTTCACTTTGCGCCTTACACTAGCGATGGTTCAACCTTCTCTCCAATAACCTTGATTCACAACGATCTAACCTGCAACCTTACCAATACGCAAACTTTTATAACAGTGATGAACAGATGTTAAATTTCTGATCATCTACTCTAATTGTTAATCGTTCTACTTAACACACCGAGTCGTGATATCAGACTGAAATTTCGGTTTTATACTCATGCGTGCCCAAATGATTGAACAGCACACAATATGACAACATTGCCGGGCATTCCAATTGCACCAAGCTGGCCAGTTGTCTTCAAAGATGAAGAGCACTATAGTAAAGAAATATTCATGGATTCTTACTTATATTTCTACTTTTGGATTGCTTTACACTCTTAGATACCTTGTAACTTTTATATCCTTTTCACATTATTTGACTGCTTGACTTTTTAATCCTTTTTACATTTTTAGATAAATTTCAACTTTTAGATCATCTTGACATTTAAGATACCTTTTAACTTCAACTTTTAGATCCTTTTTAAATTTAGATACGTTTTATTTTCTATATCCTTTCCACATTTAGATACCTTTTAACTTTGAAGTATAACAGATTCCCCTGAAACAATGTAGGCTACTCCGAAGCCCCAATCCAACCATTTTCTTCTTTCTTCTTATAGAGTATAGACAATAATTGATCCGGCCAAGAATAAGAAACTGAATTGTTTTACTTAGAAACTCGACTGCTTAAAGTAGAAATATCCATCTATCTGAACCCTGGCGTAATCATATTGCAAACGATATCGTTAGCATATTCATGGAGATGCTTTTAGGGGAAGACGTTTTGAATAAACCCTGACAGTTCAACTCCTTCACCACCAGCAAACTTCATAAGAGGATGAATTCTGCCTAAATTGGAAACCAGCCCGAGATTCTACCGCTTCTCTTGCTATTTTGTACTCTATCTTCCTCTCTAGACTCCAATATCGGTCATGAATTAATTTGGAGCTACAAAAATCATAGATGGTACCAGAAACTTTATAATGCATTGATCTTCTTCCAAACAAAATCGATTTATTATTTTATTGTATAAAATAATATTTTATACAATATTTTTTCTTATATACTAGAGGAATGAGCCTACATGGGCAACTGTTGCCTGTGCGTAGACTCGAGTAGAGTATTATATCAGCCAGTATTGTTGGTGATAATCGTATATGAAAATAACAATGAACATAAAATCCTTCCAAATAGCCTAAGGCTAGGCGTTCACCGGTTAGTCAAGACAAGACAAGATGAGATTAGTCACGTTTAGTCACAGTTCTTCATAGTTGCTATGAGCAACACACACCGATTAGTCATTGCATCGGTGTGCTAACAAGCTATGTGAATTACTAAACTAAACGACAAATGTTGTCTTATCTTGTCTTGACTAACCGGTGTACGCCTAGCGTAACTGTTAATAACATGGATAAATCTGAAGAGGACACCTCGTTTACTGGATTACTTTCTCTTATCAAAATAATTTAATTTTCGCTAAATTATCGAACTAATTAATATCCAATGGAAGAGAAAAATAAACATGAAATTATTCCACAAATAATATAGAACTTAATAACAGAGCTTAAATCTGTTAAAGACACGTTCATTACTGGATTCCATGTTTTCTCAAGACACCCTAATCACAACTCAAGCTGCTAATGGGGGTCTTTAAAGACAGCAGACAACCAACATAAAACATATCCAATGAGATGTTCAAGAAAATGGGATGTAACTAAATGTTATAGAGGAGAAAATGAAGACAAAGATAGCGAAACATTGTTAATTATCAAGTGAAGAGAGAATGAGAAAGATAAAATGAGTAGGAAGAAGAAGGTGAAGTGAAGAGAGAATGAGAAAGATAAAATGAGTAGGAAGAAGGAGGTAGGGGGAAGAGGGAGGGAGTAGGAGGGGGGGGGGTGAGGGAGAAAGAGGAAAAGGAAGAGGGAGACAGAGAGAAAAAGGAGGATAAGAGAGGAGAAAAGCTGAGAAAGAAAATGGTGAGGGATATGGTTGAAAATTAACACACTTTGCAATAGCTAAGCAGGAATTTGGAAAGATCTGGAGAAAGGAGAAGAAGATGATGAATGAAAAGATGAATTGGAGGAGGAGGAGGAGGAGGAGAAGGTAGAGGAGGAGAGAGAATCCAAGCAACGGATACAACCTGTGAGGAGAAGGAAATTAGAAGGCATTAAGGCGGCAGCACCACACCATCACTTCATCCACAACTCAAATCTAGTCATTCCTTCCACCCACCCCTTTCTCCTACAGCACCAACACCCCCTCCTTCTCTTCTCGATCATATTTCTTCTCACTCCTCCATTGCACACATCTGTGTGATCCCCCAACGTTACCTTGGCGTAATTATTCGTAATGACTTTGTTCTTTCATTTTCCTAATATCTCATTTCTTTCCCCTTCTTCATCACCTTATCCTTCTTCTCATCCTACCTGTTTATCTCCTTCTCCTCCTTCTTCTTCCTCCTCCTCCTCCTCCTCCCATCCTTCTCTTTTTCCTCTTCTCTTTTCCTCTTCTTTTCTTTTTCTTCATCTTCCTCTTCTTCTCCTCCTCCATATCCTGCTTTTCCTCCTCCACCTACTCCTTCTGTTCCCCCTCTTCTTCCTCTCCCCTCCTCCACCTCCACCACCTTCTTCTCCTCCTCTTTTTCTTCCCTTCTTCTGCGTTACTCTTCCTGATCATTTTTATTTTCCATATAAACACTTATATGGTTTAAGTTGGTCTTTCTGCTTCGTTTTTTTCCTTGATTCCACTCTTAATCCATTATTCCCTTCTCAATTTCTCCCTTCCATCACTTCTATGTGAGTAGCGATATTCAGAAAAAGTTTTGAATTACCAATTTCATGAATTCGTACTTTCATCAAGATCGCGCGCCTTGGGCGCCAGTTTTATTATAATACTTCTTGGGGTATTTAATACCCAGGTATTTAAAGATAAATTACACATGAATACATGAATCTCAAAGTTGAATCCAATATTCGGTGATTCGGTGAATATTTGCTGCCAGGAAAATGCATCTGGTCTTACACGTTGCGGATTGAAACACTACCAACTAAGCCACGTCAACTCATTAAGTAGGAATATCTGAAAAAGTTATTTTTATTTTATAAAAAGTACTTCAGAAGCGCCCAGTGTCAGTACAAAAAATCTCCGTTGTTTTTTACAACATTGATTTGGTATAGAACGGTCACAATAAGGGTATCGCTGAATCCTACCTAGGAAATCAAAGAGCCTGATATGTGGCTGTTCAATAAATAAATATCATAGATTCAAGTACTCTATTAAAAAATTATTTCTGTAATGTGTTATCATGGAAAATAAATACCAATTTGATTTGATTTGATCTCTGGTATAACGTCCCAACTGATAAACCCGAGTATAGACAGAATTGACCATCTCTGCAGGTGCAAACTGAAAAGCAATGTGAGAACGTAAACAGACAACATGGGTAGTGCCATAGCCCCCTCTAATACATGGCCGCGGCGAGAGGTAAATGGCAACGTCGCAGTATCGTCTTACTGAGCCAACACTTCAGCATACAGTTTGCATTGTACGTTCATGCAAATCGGTCGTTTTGTCAGTTTTGACAGCGATTTTGACGTTATTGTTTTGTAGTGTGAAATGTTATAAATAAGTGAAATGCCTGACAAGTGTGTTGTACCGGGATGTTCCAACAATTACGAAAGTGCCGTGAAAAAAGGAGGGTTATGAGCAGATATTTAGATTTCCCAAAGATGAAAAATTTCGTAGTAAGTCGATACGGGCCATTTCTCGCTCAAATTGGTTCCTCTTCAAAGAGCTTATGTTTGTATTAAACATTTTCATGAGACGAATTTAGTCTGGAGTGAAAAATTTAAAAACAGTGATGGTGAATGGTGCGAATTTAAAAGAGATAAACCTCTTGCGCCGTCCCAAAATTGTTTCCCAATTTGCCAGCATATCTTAGTAATAACTGTCCAGCCCGAAAACGATCAGATCCTGAAGAAAGAATACTTAGAAGGAAGAAGAGGAAAGATTGAAACGACCAGAAGAAGAGGATAAGATCTGTGACTATACTTCTTTTTCAGAAGTTCTATCAGCTAAAATTAAAAGTACTGGTATTTAGTTTTCCTCATTCAAAACTGAAACCAGCTGCATTGTTTATTCATTAGATCCAAGTAATATTCCTATAGTTAGTTTCAGCATTAGAATATTAATAATGATTTAAGTGTGGAGACCCATATTAATGGAGGATTAATTCCAAACAAAACTCTTGTGCTTATAAGGAAAATAATTCATCGATACTTTGTGATTTTTTAATTAAGCCACTGGAGTCAGTTATTTCATTTAATTAATTTCTGTAGAGATTATAGAAAATCAAGCAAAGACAAAGACAGTCTTCCTGGTATCATTCTTGAAAACATTGAGTTTTTGATAAACAATTTGGAAGAAGGTAATAATGAACTTGTACCGGTAGCAACCACCAAAACAGTGAAAGATTTACGTGACCAAATCAGTCTTCTTTTTCTAAAAAAGCCAAAATACAATAATGACAGTTTTGACAGCTTTTTTTGTACACATGCAATCAGTTAAATGCTATAAGACTAAATGCCATATTACTTATACCTCATTCTAGATACTTGCAAAAACTATGTGCTTCATTTCATATTTCACCAAATAACAATAATGAGAATAGTAATTTTTTGAAAGACATTGTGAAAGATTTCGAAGGTGATAAAAAAAGCTCTTCAAATTGATCAGATTCATGTATAGGAAACTCTTGATTACAAAACTGGCTGTATTTTTGGTGTTGCTAATAATGATATTTCTCAACCTGCCAAAACTATACTTACATTCGTTATAGTTCATGTTTTAGAAAGTTTAAAGAATGTATTATGTATTTTTCTTCCCGTCGCAGTATTGTTTGCTCCGATCAGATTGATAGGCAATCTAATTAGAATAACAAAACCAAGAACTCTATGACAGAGTTATCTGGTTGAGTGTATCGGTCGGACGGTGAGCAGTGGGAATTGCGACGTTGTCACATTGAAGGCCGCGGCCATGTATTAGAGGGGGCTATGGTAGTGCTCAATACAGTATGAATGAAGGGGGGAAAACAATGCAGTCATTTTACGAGCTGCAAAATCCCCCAAGATTCCACCTTGCTGTTATTTCCTTGCTCTTTTTCTCTCTGCTAACATTCTCTTGATTCCTCTCTCTTTTTACCCTTGTCTCTTTCTCTTAATTCCCTCTCTTCACTTCCTACGTCTTACACATAACGTTTTTCAGTTTTTGTTCATCTCTTTCATTCTTTCTCTCTTCTCACCTCCCATGTTTCAGATGATATTACGTTTCTCTCTCTCATTTTCACTTTCTTTCAAAATTCTCACAAGACTTTCATCGATCTTTTACAACTCCCTTGTTTACTCTCAGATTCTATCTATTTTTTGTGTTCAAACTATCGAGAATCGGAACGTACTTCGAATAACTCCAATGTTCTATGATTTGCTTTAAAAAGCAAATGTCTGTGTATAATTAGATCCGTTTGATTTGACGCTTGGAATTAGATAGATGAATAGATATTATTTCTTGACGTCGCTGATGACCGTAGAGTATAGAATAGAATAGAATAGAAATATATTTTATTGAGCATCCAAAAGAAACATAACACAATGTATGAATAATTACAGAATATATATATTTGACATGACCAGCTGGTCGTCTGCCAAGTTGAGCTGTAAATTTTCATTTCTCACAAATAGAGAAAAATACAACATACCTAGAATTTACATTCAATATACCAGATTTTTAATCGCATTCTACAATAGAAATTTCATGGTCTATTCCCTTCAAAATTTTTTAATTTGATTAAATTGGATATATAAGTTACAACATTTGAAATTTTTAATGCTACCATTATAAGACTAATCAGCGATAGTATGCTTCTATAGCTTCTACTCAATACAACAAAATTACCTTGAATACCCATTATGATTAGCACAAAAACAAAAAAGGCAAAAATGTAACAAGAGCAAGACAATTTTACTATACAAATACATTTCTGCAAATATTTAACGGAAGGAATCAGTTATTATACTCTTGTATTAGATCAATCAACAATAGTATCTTCCCTCTAGATAACACATAATCATACTAACAACTAACAAAATGATAAGAAACATAACAAGTTCGAGTACCTTTTCAAGACTACATTATACAAATATATCATACATTGCAGAAGATGTTTGAGAAAGCAGAAGCGATCACGTATTATACTCCTGTATTAGAATTTTCCTATATGACCATGCACTTCTAACAAAGCCTATCAGTGCCTTCCAATCTCTTCCATTCAAAAAGCCTACAACCTTTTCCTCTGACAACACTCCATCACCCAAATGCACCCTTCTCATTTCTCCTAATACAGGACACCTTCCCATTGGTTTGGTTTCCCTCCCGTCCCACACTTTTATTCAAATACCATAGGCCTCCCCTCGATCTGAATATGAGTGACTTCTCATTACGGGTGAAATTTGTTTTCAAATAATTGTTGTGCTCGGTTAATGGATTCAAACGTGAGTATACTTGATGTAATCTAGATTGCCTTGCAAGCACAAACCATTTATTTTTACATTCTTCCTTCATACATTCATTAATACTCTTCAATTTCTGTCTCCATATATCCTGCACTCCTTCCTCCCATCCCGGCAATTCAATCTCATATCTCTGCTTGCGTTTTCCACATTCTATACCTGACCGTAGAGTACGATGGCAAAGAAATAACATCTCTCTATCTATCTATCTAATGTCAAGCATAAAAATTAAATGAATCTGATTATAATCTATAAGTTTTTCAGCGAATTCTATCGAATTTAATTGCAAGGCCATGGATTGGACAGATGTCTTATAAATGATATACATTTACTGGACATAACACTGTTACAATGCAGCAAAAAATTATAATATACCTGTCAAATGTATGCTATGACTAGTATAAGAATGATTTGCTGTATTTTTGCTGTAAAATGATAGCAAACAATTTTATACTGTTAACTTCAGGGATTATTTTAATTGGATTGAATTCTATTTTGGTTGTCTACAAACGCCTTCAGATTATCCCGAGAAGGTCACTAAAAGAGTAATATTGTTGTCATTCATAGACACCACACTATAGATAATCGTATGGCTTTTATTGGTGGGGAGATCCTTACGGGTAGGTTCCACCTCGCCTTATTGCACAATTTTTTGTGTTTTTTTTTGTGTCGGTCACCCATCCGAGAGCTGTCTTGAATGTTTGTTACTTAACCAAATGATTACTTAGCAACCGCTCTCAACGAGAGATGTCTGATGATGTATCTGTGATGTCTGATAGGAATACGTACTATACTTCAATTTGTATTCAGAGATGCGCAACGCTTCCTTAAAGTAGTTCACATTAATGCTGAGAATCTAATTGTCCATTTTGATATTGTCAATGAGTTATTTAAAGATGGATCGGTGGACATTGTGGCAGTGAGTGAGACTTGGCTTAAACCGGAATTTCCTTCATCGCTGATCAACATACCGGGCTTTCATTTCTTTCGGAATGATAGAATTTTCAAAGGAGGTGGGGGAGTAGGTTTATACGTGAAAGATTGTCTGACTGCTAAAATATTACTTACTTCAGATGGTAACGCTGTTGGTAGGCCGGAATTTATCTTTTTAGAAGTTGGGTCAGGGTTCCGTAAGTTGTTGGTGGGCTGCGTGTACAGACCTCCAAAGATAGGTTTCATCACCGATGTAGAAAACGCCATTAATTCACTAATTTATAATCATTCTAACATTGTAATAATGGGGATTTTAATACGGCATTGGAATACAATAGTTATGATAAACATAATTTATTCAGAGTTGTTACTTCTATAAGTGGAGGGATTCTGCCTCTAGGTCCCACCTACCATACTGCAACTTCAGATAACACGCTAGATCTAATTATCACAAATAATTATAATATAATAATGAATTTTGGCCAGCTCCCAGTTCCTGATATCTGTCAACATGATCTTATATTTGCCACACTTAATTTAGATACGCCTAAAAACATAAAAAAGACGGTGACATATAGAGATTTTAAAAATGTAAATTGGGAGGCGCTGAAGATTAATGCTTATAATATAAATTGGAATCCTCTGTTTTGTGCAAATGAAATAGATGATAAAATTGAGTATCTGAACAATAAACTGACTGAATTGTATGATAAATTTGTCCCGTTCAAAACTATTAGCGTTAAAAATCCCCCTGCCCCTTGGCTAACTCCTGCAATAAAAGATATGATGAAACAAAGAGACAGGATTAAAAGATACCATCGACAATACAGGAGATTGGAGGATTGGCATAGATATAAAACACTCAGGAATAGAACAAGACAAGAAATCCGTAATGCTAAGTTACGTTATTATCACTCTCTGCTGAATAACCCGGAAAATAAAAACGAGATTTGGTCTAACTGTCAAATTTAGATTCATACCCCCCAAAAAAGAAATGGCATCAAGAATACCACATGACTTGAATATGCTCAATAACTTTTTCCTCTCATCGCCATCTTTAAATTCAGTTAACAGAAACTTGAATATTCAATCTGCAGTAAATTATTACAATTTAAATCGAGATCAGGAAAAACCTCAATTCAACTTCACTCCAGTAACAAGTGATGATATATTGGAAGGTATCAAACATGTTTCACAAGCATCCAAAGGGTCAGACGGTTTGTCTGCCAAAATGATACTTAATATATTCGAGGCAGTCAGTCTAGTGTTGTTGCATATATTCAATTTTCACTGGGACAGGGTCATTTCCCTCTAAGTGGAAGGAAGCTATTATCAGGCCTATTCCCAAGGTCACCAACCCCACTGATCTTAAACATTTTCGACCCATCAGCCTACTTTGTACGTTATCAAAAGTTTTGGAGTTCCTAGTTCAACGACAAATTTCTTCTTTTTTGCACATAAATAATTTGTTTGATACCTATCAATCAGGTTTTCGTCCGGGACATAGTACATGCACAGCTTTGATTAAGGTGTCAGATGATATCCGTAAAGCAATGGATGAACGTAAAGTGACCGTATTATGCCTTATCGACTTTTCAAAGGCCTTTGATTCCATTATTCACCCTGTATTTTTAGCTAAATTGAATTTTATGAATTTCTCAGAAACTTCAATCAAATGGTTCTCGTCCTATCTAAGTGATAGGAAGCAGAGGATAATTATCTCTCAAAAAGAGATGTCTGACTGGGCATTTCTGGTGGATGGGACTCCCCAAGGATCTAGTCTATCACCTTTAATTTTCACAATCTATCTACTGGAAGTGTCTAAAAATTTCATTTTTTCCTCTTATCATATTTTTGCTGACGATCTGCAAATATATATTCACACAGAGGTTGACAATATAGAAGAGTCAATGATAAAATTAAATCAGGATATTAGTAGACTGGAGACGTGGTGTGCTGAACATGGTCTCATTATAAATCCAAAAAAGACCCAGAGCATGCTAATCGGATATCATAAACTTCTTAAAAGAGTGGATAAGAATGCACTTCCCAAAATTAAAGTTATGAATGAAGAAATTGACTTCATAGATGTCGCCAGGAATCTGGGAGTTTATTTCAACTCAACATTGACCTGGTCTGATCATGTTCTTCAGGTCGCTAGGAAAGTGAATGGGATCCTTTACCAGCTGAATAGGCGCAAACATCTTATCCCCACGGGCGTTCGTATCACTCTCTTTAAATCATTGATTCTCCCAATTATTGATTATTGTGGGCCAGTATATTGCGACATTACTGCAGTGCTGGCTCACAAATTACAGGTTGTGTTCAATAATTGCATTCGTTTTATATTCGATCTGAGATATGATGATCATGTATCTGATCACATCAAATCAATCAAGTTAATGAAATTAAATGTTCGTAGAGAGTATATGATTACGTGTATGGTCTTCAAAACCTTGCATGATGGGTCGCCGGGGTATCTAGCGGGCGAGTTCAACTAGAGATCAATAATAAAAACAATATTACAAAAAAACCAGCGTTTCCCTACCAATTCACTTTATAATATATTCCCAGTTATGAATATAAGGCAGATTTTTATAAAAACATTAACAGTTTTCATATTTAATAATAAGGATATCTTTTTAAGGGAAATTCAACACAGTCATCTAACCAGATTTCAAAGTATGTCACGTTTATATAATCCTACAATCAGCATTAGCCTACAAAGGCATAATTCATATTATATTTCCCAGTGGCTATATAGAAATTTACCTCCAGAAATAGTTGAGGCTGGGGCAGGTCGAGTCACTCTAGCGTTTAAGCGCAGGGTTTCTGAGTGGGTTATGCATGCTGGATGGCAGGGCGCAGATGCTTTAATAAGATCACCTTATTTTTGAAGTCTCAGAAGAAATAATTAATTAAAAGGCTTTTACATCTTTTTATTGAAATGAGCGATTCTGGTTGTTTTGGAAATGAAGAATACTTACAGAATGATTGAGTGCTGTGACAGGCTACTTACTCTCTTGTCTTCCAGTAAATATATTTATATATATTTTTCTCCACCAAGATTTTTCAAATTTAAATCTTAACTCTATATGTATAAATCTTAATCTATAAGTTTACATTATATTATATTCTCGAGTTCATATTCTATTTAATATCTACTACATTAAAGTTCTATTACTGTATTCATTTTAAGTACGTAAAAATGTAAAATCTTGTTACACAAATAATATAGAAGAACTGCTCCCGCACACAGACGGTACTGTCTATGCGGGTTCTATTATTCATTTTATTTCACCTGTAAAGTGTACTGTACAATTGTATATGTGAATAAATAAATTGAAAATTGAAAATTGAAACTCTTTAAGAGAGGTTCATGGGCGAACCACCAGACAGGGTCATAATCTCCTTCAAATTCCTAGACACAGAACAGACATGTACAACAAATCGTTTTTGGTTTCAGCAATTCGAGCTTGGAACCTTCTTCCTATTGATATAAAAGCTAAGTGTTCAGTGGGGGCATTTAGGGAGGCGTTGTGGACATTTCTGTTTAATAAATAGATATTATTGAATCCAGTATTTTTATACACCAATAAGATTTGAGGATTCATTCGCCGCAGTCCTCAGAATTAATTTAGAATTATATTTTTTGCTGGACATAACTCCTAGTTTTCTTAAAATTGAATTTCCTTACATAAAATATTTTGAAATATTGTTTCATAAAGTAGTACTAGCAAACTTTTAGTTTTGAGAAAAATGTTTATATTCAGGTATGATTTATTTTTATATATATTCTTGTAACTGAAATGCATCGTTAATTTTAAGTTTCTCATAGCTCTAGCTTGAACAGAAATGTATTATATTGCTAAGGTTTAGGTGTAAGAAAAAACTTTGTAGTTTTAACCTAGATCAAATAAAATTGATTCATTCATTCATTCATTATACGATAAAAATCAATTTTTAAATATATATATATTTTTTTTTGACAATAAATTACAAGATACAACAGAGGAAAGGAAATTTCTTCTATGACATTCTAGATCCGCGGCAAGAAGTACTGAGCTCCCGGTACTCGATCCCCAGGAAACACAGCCACCCAACCGCGGCTGAAGACGCACTCTTTTTTACATCATAATATTATAGTTATTACTTTGGATGAAATAATATGAAATTACTATGATAATTCTAGTGGAATAATTGACAGGCTTGATTTTAGAGCAATAATACCAAGGCTTGGTTATCATTGCAACATAAGTTTTGTAATTATAGTGCTTTTCGTCCTTGAAGACATCTGAGTACAGAAACAGTACCCCACAACTTTCTGATCCAGCAAATCACAACGATCTAACCTGCAACGTTATACGTTATTACCAATACGCAAACATTCATAAGAGTAATAATATGAAAAATTTGAACGTTCAAAATAGTCTCGAGACAACAAGAAAGTGTGCTAAAGTGACAATAGCAGTCTGATAAAATAATAAAATTACAGCTTTCTAAGCTGACATTCCAACATAACCTCACAATTTAACAAGATCTTTTTGAATTTCAATTTAACAATCCTTTCGCTTCCTGAAACTAAACGATTTCCTGAAATATTCCCGAGATTTATTTCTCGAAAATGTCTCTTATATTGTGTATTGGATATCTAAGTGAGCCAGTTCCTCACACTGACTTTACCTGTGCATATCCTGTCTCTACTCTACTGAGAAGTGGAAAGGCCCCGGATAAAGAGTATACTACAGGATAAAGGATCCAAATGAACCAATTCAATTTCACGCTGTCGGTCCTCTAGCTACGCTGGCGGCGGTCGGAATTTGAACTTCCCCCCCCCCACTTCTAAAGGCTTAGGGGTATCGTGGTTCCTCCCCCCCCCACTATCACCTGCCCACCCCCGAATTCCACCGATTTTCGGAAGCGTCGTTTTCAGAGGAGATCCCCTTTTTTCCAACCTACCAAGTTAAGTGAGGTAGATAGGTGGGTCACCCCGTAACAATCCCTAAATCTGCAAACCTCTACCTCCCGAATTCAACCCCTTCCTCTTCTTCCCGGCAACAAACATCGATCGGGAAGATCGAGGGCACCCAGACCACAAATACCCTTTCCTCTTCTTGTGTTGTGCTACCTCTATTCCACTCTCTCTCTCTCGGTCTCTCTCTCTTGTTCTCTCTCTTTCTCTCTCTTCCTTTCTCTCTCTTTCTCTCTCCCTCTATTTCTTGATACTATGATAATATATCCCTCTATGATAATACTATCTCTCACACTTGTATAAAAATGCTATAATAATATTATTACTTAATAAATGCTATAATATTTAATAGTACTATTTAATCTTGGAAATTTAATAGGTTGTTTAATTATTATAGTTCAACTGAGTTAAATCATAAAATGTTCGACTGATATCCTGCTATATTAGCATTCTATAGTGTACTTCGTTTATAATGTAGGGATGGAATAATTATTTCAAGATGTGTTTTGTATTGTTTTCTTCGTGCAATGAGTCTTCTCAGACCTCTCTTTCTCTCTCAGTTAATCGTAGCTTTATTAAATTGTATTGTTTATTCACATTTATATTGTATATATTTTGTAAAGAATTGTGTGGCAGAGAGAGCCAGGAGTCCTAACTCCGCCTTTAATAAAGACAATTAATCAATCAATCTCCTCACTTTTTCACTCATATTATAAACCTCAATCATATTGGCATTATCAAATCGCTAATACTAATTTTGTTGAGAAATTATGAAGTTTATAATTCGTTATAGATTAAATGTATTCATAATTATTGTAATCTAGAATCTATACAGATAAATTTTGTTTTCTTCATTAATAAACTAATATGATCTGATCCAATCCGTCTCTCTCTTTCTCTCTCTCTCTTATCTTCTGTCTCTCTCACACTTTATAGTACTGTAGACGTATTTTGGAGTTTCGTACATTTCTTTTTGTTTTATCCACTCCATATAATCGTTTCAATATTAATTCAATTTAATATAATGCTGCATTACTCAGGCTTTCATCTTAAGATATTGAAAAATCAATTTTGATCACGGCCAAGTGTTAAAGGGAAGGATATTCTCGAATATCCTTTTCCAAGAATGAAGATTCCTCCTTTCTAACTTTGTCATTCCATGTAGCTATCACAACCATATCATTATTTTCACATTGCAACAAATCTTCATATCCTTGAAGAATTCCACGTCAATACTTTGTCCAATCCATTGTTATAATAATATTTTAAGCTACAAATAAGTAAAATAGTAATCACAAATAATTGTAATGCAGAAGTATATCTGCATTGTAATGGGAAGTATATCTTTGAACATCCTTTTCTAATACACGAATATTTCCCCTGGTAGTCTAGAACTACATGAAAAAATTTCAAGCTGGAAATTCAATACTATCGCGTGCAGAACTCGACAAAAGCATACACCAATAAAACCAAATCGAATTAAATGCATCAAAGAGCTGCTGATTCTTCTCAGCGTACAAAGTTGCACCTTTTCGATCAGATTCGATGCTTTCAACTGACAAAGCACACATCGAATTCAAGATGAAAGCCGACTTCGTGTCTCTTGAACATATTATCCGACTGTTCATTGTTCTCACAGAAAAAGCATGTTGTCTTAGTTGAGAGACACTCCTGGGAAGCTGCACAAGACAATGCAATTGTCGAGACACCTTCTTCGGAAAAGTGTACAAAGGTGGAACAAAAGAACAAAGAAAGGAAGAAGTAGAAGAAGAAAATGATAAGGTTGAGCAGGAGTAGGAGGATGAGAAGAATAAGAGGAAGAAGAAAAAGAATGAGAAGATCAAGGAGGAAAAGTAGGAAGAGGAGAAGATAATAATGAAAAAGAAGGAAATCAGGAAGTTGGGGAGAAGGAGAAGAAGAAGAAGAAGAAGCAAAGAAGAAGAAGAAGAAGAAGAAGAAGAGAATGAAGAGGTTGATGGGGAGAAGAAGAAGAATAAGAAGAAAGAGAAATGAGGAGGTTGAGGAGAAGAAGAAGAAGGGAAGAAGAAGGGAGAAGAAGAAGAAGATCAAGGAGGAAAAGTAGGAAGAGGAGAAAATGATGATGAAGAAAATCAAGAGGATAAGGAGAAGAAGAAGAAGAAAAGGAGGAGGAGGAATAAAAAGAAGAAGAAATGAAGAGGTTAAGAAGAAGAGAAGAAGAAGAAGAAGAAGAGAATGAAGAGATTGATGAGGAGAAGAAGAAGTATAAGAAGGAGAAAATGAGGAGGTTGAGGAGAAGAAGAGGAAGAGGAAGAAGAAGTGGAGAAGAAAAGAATTAGAAGAAGAAGAAGAAGAAGAAGAAGAAGAAGAAGAAGAAGAAGAAGAAGAAAGAGCAGAAGAAGAGAGGAAGGAATAAGATGAGGAAGGAGGTTGAGGAGGAGAAGAAAAGTGGAAGAAGAAGAGGTTGAGGAGAAGAAGAAGAAGAAGAAGAAGAGGGAGAAGAAGAAGAAGAAGAGGGAAAAGGGAAAAAGGATAAGAGGAAGAAAGAAAAAAGGCGACAAGTTCTAATGGAAAATCGAATGTGAATAAGTAAGTCTGCAAGAACACTCGGCAAGAAGTTTCCTTTTTCCAAAAAGACAAATCTCGGATCAAAGCTAGCAGAGAGAATTCTCACGCGAGTTGAATCACAAAACATCCCAACAACTACTGTAAGTTGATCAAACTCAATGTAATTAAACTTTTTCCAAATTTCGAAAGTTATTGATGGCTGATAGGGGGGACAATGACATTACAGACGAATTCTCATGATGGTGTCATCTCTATTTCTAATTCTCAACAGTGCACAACCGTTTTTCAAACAAATGTTCAGTTTTGATGTAGCAGCCCAAGCAGCAAGACAATAAGTTGAAACAAGTTTTAAAACTGTTTAATATCAGTTTTAAAATGGTTTTAAACTTATTACATTCGCAACACTTTCAAAATAAAACTGATCTTAAAATGGTTTTAAAAGTAATTTTACACAGTTGTACAAACAGTTATGCCCGGTTTTTTAGTCGTTCGATAAATCATTCAATACCTATGGAGTCAATAAATTTATCCATTCGATAAAACTTATTGCGTTCATTAAACATATTTATGTAACCGATAGCTATTGATCGATTTATCGGTTCAATGAATTTGGCTACATCGCAAAAGGCTCTATTTTGTAAACAAATGCAACATTTTGAAGGTTAGGGAACCTGTACCCCTTCATCTACCTTTTAGATTGCGTGATGCTACCTTTTTAGATTGCGTGATCCTTTTCTATCAGCCATTTGAGAATGAAAGTATTAATATGAATTGAAAGAGGAAAATTTCTTCTTTCATTGGTCACCTTTTCAATTTTTTTAATCTCTCATAAAAAGTTACACGCAATTTAAGAAAAATGAGAAAACTATTTTTCACGTTTCTCTATATTTTCTGTTACTAAATTAGCTTCTAAATTGGGATTAATGCGAGTTAATAACATGTATTTGGGCTTAATCATAGGAAATTTTATTCTCCACTTGTACAATCGGCTCAAATACCTTTTCCTGTGGTGAAAAATTGATCAAAACGTGAAAAAGGGAAGAATTTTGAGGGTTTTCAACTTACAAAACCAAATGTACTCAACTTGAGAATGCGATTTGGTCGCAAATGACTGCAAATGAAAGAGGAGAATCTGTTCTACAATTTGAGACCAAATACAATTTCTTATCATCAATGGCATCCAAGTTAGATGTGTTTGAAAACAGAAAATAGCCATGCTTCTTGGTATTATGGGAATAAAGTCAAAGGATCCTTTGGAAAAGAAATTTTCCAATTTTGATCGAATTTAAAATAATTTTATATATGAATTTCAACAGCCTTGATGAGCTGGAAAGAATGAACTATTGTTTGATAAGATCCGTTCACTTATACAAAAGTTAGGTACGTCCTCAGTTTATCATCATTGAAGTAGACAAGATAAAAAGGCCTACTTGTCTCAAATTGTAGAGAACTTTGATGGCAGTTTTCACACGTTCATGTGAAGTAAAATATAGATTGTGATTATTTGAATTAAAGATAATGAAATGCTCTACAAATTTTATATAAAACATTTTTCAGTAAAACAATCATGTAAACGTTTATTTTCAGAAGTATAAAATTTTTAAGCGATAAATCTGTATTTTTCTTCATTCTTTCACAAATAACTCTGAACCTACTAGAGTTAAGAGTAAAATGGTAAGAAACAAATTATAGAAACATCAATTTTGCAAAGGAAAAGTTTGAATCGAAACACAAACTAACCTAGATAAAAAATTGATCAAAATAATCTCCAGCTGTGCAGTTATTGGTTCAATAAATATTTATGTGCTGGATTTTGGCTCTATAGTTTATTGAGAGATTTATGGATCCAATAGCGTTATCGAGTGTTTAAAAACGCAATTCTCATGTTCATTACTCAATAGCGCTATTGAATCGATAAACTATTTATTGAACGACTAAAAAACCGGGCAGTAGACTTATGTTAAAACTTGTACCGACAAGTACCAACAACATACACAAACGTTGCAAATATTCATATCATAACCAAAAGTAAGGTTTTCTAATTTTGATTATTTTCATAGCAGCTCTTCCCCTATTTACTTGAGGGTGCTGAATCGGAATTTATCATTTCTAGTCATCGCAAGAAAAGAACAGCCTTGGTTGGTCAGTGGATAAAGGGAGAAATGTTACTACACATGCGTGACTCTGGTAAATCCAGTGTAATAACAGAGCTGTCAACTTTGCGTAGCTCGCATATATTCATAATACTTTCTAAGGCTAGGCGTACACCGGTTAGTCAAGACAAGACAAGACGAGAATTAGTCACGTTTAGTCACAGTACTTAACTTAGTTGCTTATAAACTAACACACACCAACTAGTCATTGCATCGGTGTGTGCTGCTTCATAAGCAACTATGTAAATTACTGTGACTAAACGTGACTAATCTGTCTTGTCTTGTCTTGACTAACCGTGTACGCCTAGTCAAGACAAGACAAGACGAGATTAGGTCACGTTTGGTCACGGTACTTCACATAGTTGCTATGAGTCACACACACCGATTAGTCATTGCATCGGTGTGTGCTGCTTCATAAGCAACCATGTGAATTACTGTGACTAAACGTGATTAATCTTGTCTTGTCTTGTATAGACTAACCAATTCACGCCTAGCCTAATTATTAAAATACTTTCTTCTCTAGGGAGCCTCCTATATCTAGGGTGTAGGCCTCTTCGTGCAACTGTTAGCAGCGTTGTAGCAGCCGCCATCTTAGCTCTCTGACCCATCTCGGCAAAAGCTTAACATTTCTACAATTGCTTTTAAAGCTGTTCGCACAAGCTATAAGGCTAGGCGTACACCGGTTAGTCAAGACAAGAAAAGACGAGATTAGTCACGTTTAGTCACAGTACTTCACTTAGTTGCTTATGAAGTACTAAATTGCTTCTAAAGCTGTTCGCAAAAACTATAATTTCATGAAATGTGATGTTTGAAATATGAAGAGAAGAAGATCCTTATTAGCAATAGGATATCATCTGTTTATGGAGTAATGTGACAAAACCGCACATGTAAGCCAGGTGACAGAATAGATGATTCGACTCTAACGGTAACCGTAACATTATTATTCCGAATACCAAGCAGCCTGGGGTCTGATGGATGCTCACTGCATTTATCCCGGAGATTTTGGGGAAGCAGAAAAAGGGTTTCGGTTTGGCAGAAAGAAAAAAGTGGAAAGAACCCATTGAGGTGTGAAAATAGCCGCCCTTGAGTGGTGGGTCCAAGTCCATATCCCAGATCCCACAGGTCAACGAAGGTGCTGCTGCTTCTTAACTTCTTCAATCTTCTTCTTCTTCTCCTTATCCTTTTTCTTCTTCTTCTTCTTCTTCTTATCCTTCTTCTTTTCTCCTCCTCCTTCTTCTTCTTCTTCTCCTCCTTCTTTTCTTTCTTCTCCTTCGACGTCGTCTTTTCTCCCGCCGTTACTCATCCTTTCTCTTTCTCTCTTCTCCACCTGCTTTCCTACTCTCATTCAAATATTCTCTCCTTCCCTTATCCCTCCTTCTCTTCTTCTCGTTTCCTCTTATTCTCTTCTTCTCTCCATCACTCTGCTCTTCCTTCTTTTTATCATATTCTTCTTCCTGTCCTCCTCTCATTCTTCCCCTCCTTCTTACTTTAAATCTGTTTTCCTCTTATTATCATCTCGTTTTTTCTTTTGTACTCTTTTCTTCTCTTCTTCTTCCCTTTGTTATTCTCCTCCTCTTCTTCTTCTTCTCCCTTCTCTGCTTCCTCCTTATATTTTTCTCACTTTTCTCTTCCTGCTTTGCTTTCTTCCTCTCTTTCTTTTTCTTCTCCTTTTCCTGGTTTTACTCTCAAATCTCTACTTATCTAGTGAATGAAAAAGGTCTTCTTCTTCTTTTTTCTTCTTCTTCTCCTTCTTTTTCTTCTTCTTCTCTTCCTTCTTCGTCTTCTTGTTCTTCTTTTATTCATCCTCCTTTTTCATACCTTCCCACTCCTTCTTATGCATTTTCTTCTTTCTCTTCTTCTCCTAAATCTCCACTTTTCTGTGAGTGAGGTCCGTCCATCAGAGATGCCGGGCTTCTTCTTTTGCCGGTCAAGCACACATTACGAAGTCAGATCAGATCCACACGGAACAGATCAGCGAGACGTAAAAGGGGAAAATTAGAAAGAGAGTGAGAAAGAGAGATTTAGATTTAGATTTATTACTTTATTCATATAGATAACAAATATGACTGCTTAAATTCTAGATTATAATAACATATACAATTAATTTCATTCGTCAAAATTTACATTAGCTTAAAACTTATGCAGTGAGTAGATAAACAAAAAAAATATACTGATAATTTAAAATTGTGTGTTATCTAGATGAAAAGGCGAAGTTTGGACATATGAATGTCCATTCTTGGAAAAGGAGATACATAGAAATCCTTTTCATCAACACTTGACCTTAGTTGAACATAAATTTTACATATTTAGACTGAAATAAAAAATAATTGAGCATTAGAACTAAACAAGTACACTAATAGAACAAAAAAGATTATATGAAATAAATAAAACAAGCCATTGAAAAAAAAACAAATACTTATGAATGAAAATGGAAGGAATAGCTGAAAAATAATGAATTATTAATTGATTGTAATAGAAGATGAGATGTTATTTAGAAATGGGTGTGAATAGAATATAATATTGTTTGATTAACGTCTCTACATGTGTTAGTAATGGTGATGATATTATAATGTCGATGAATTGACAAAATAAAGTTATAATACGATATTAATAGAAAAATTCTGCATTCGTCAATATCGACTTAGTTACAAATAATGTCGATAGGGAAACATGATACAATAAGAAAAACATTTCAGACGTTAATTTAAGATAACAACCTAAAATAATATGAATTATTTGAATTAATAATTTAAATTATGAGTTAATTACAATGAGTATGAGGTGAAAGATGAAAGCTGTCATGCAGTGCATTAGGGTTGGTCAGGCTCGATCATTTTTTCGAGAAGATACTTTCTTAATTTCAAAATAAAGCTCGCTCGACCCTCAATAGATCTAATAGAAATTGGAAGTGAGTTCCATATACGACAGGCACTCACAAGAAAAGATTTGGTATAAATGGTAGTTCGGTGATTCGGTATCCTCAAAGTATTTTCTCCGGTTCTGGTGTGTGAGACATCTACTCTCCTACCTTCAGAGACAAATTTAAAATCGTTTTTGAAATAATTTGGCTGACCATATTTTAAGATATCTCTAACAAGTTTAACAATCCTAAGAAGTCTCTGATCGGGTAGCTTCAAAGTTGAGCTAGCAATGTGTTCTTTGGTGTTCCGTTTATGGCGTTGAATAGAATAAACAAATCGTAAACAATAGTTTTGGCAGCGCTGTAATTTATCATTAAGAGTGACTTGCATATCATTGAGTACTGAATTACAATATAAAAAGTGTGGGAAGATGAGAGATCGAACCAGCATTAATCTAATGTTTTGAGGAAGGATATCTTGCATTTTCTTTAATGGATGGATGGCTGAAAATACTTTTTTACATGTTTTATTTACTTGCTCTGACCAGTCTAGTGTGTTATTCATTATGATGCCTAGGTTTTTAACTACACTACAATAAGGGATTTCATTACCATCGACAGTGATTTTGTGAATTGTGTTCAAGTCGATGCTGTTAACTAGTCGTGAATATCCTATAATAATGGGCTGTGTTTTAATGGGGTTGAGTCTCAACCCATTTTTCCTAGTCCAATCAACAATCAAGTTTATGTCTTGATTAATTTTGTCTACTGTTTCATTAATTCTTGTGGTAGGACAGCTTGCATAAATTTGAAGATCATCAGCATAAGTATGGAAACTAGAAAACTTAATAACAGATGGAAGGTCATTAGCATACAGAGTGAAAAGTAGGGGTCCTAGTATAGAGCCTTGAGGAACACCATGTAGAACATTTTTCCAATTTGATCTATTATCTCCAATCGTTACACATTGATTTCTGCCTGTAAGATAGGAATTGAACCAAGCTAGTGTTTTATGACTAAAACCTAGTAAAGATAATTTGCTTAGGAGAACTTTATGGTCTACTGTATCGAAAGCTTTAGGAAAATCAAATAGACTTAAAATAGTACATTTTCTTTGGTCCATAGCCAACCTGATATCATCAGTGACACGCAGGAGAGCTGTTTTGGTTGAGTGAGATTTTCTAAAGCCAGATTGAAAGTTGTGAAGTTTATTATTATGAGCTAGAAACTGTACAACCTGAGTATGAACTAGTCTTTCAAGAACTTTAGATAGGGCAGGTAAAATACTAATTGGTCTCAAGTCTTCAACTTTATTGGGAGAGGCAACTTTGTTTAGAGGACGAACTAGAGCAAGCTTCCAATTTTCAGGGAAATGACCGTTTTCAAGAGATTTGTTAAAGATGAATGTAATTGTTGGGAGGACTGAGAATAATATTCTCTTTATAAATTTTATTGGTATTTTGTCTGCCCCGGTTGCATTGCTACGAACATGTTGAATTGCTCTAAAAGCATCTTGCTCTGAAATTGGTTCAAAATGAAATTGATCAGCAAGTGGAATATTCATGTTTGTTACCTGAATTTTGAGATTATTAATATGGTCACTGATTGTTGTCTCGTCACGTTGAGTCGAATGTGAAACAAAGTATTCATTAATATCGTCAAGTGGTAAGTCAATTTGAGTTCGAGATTCCTGTTTACCAAGGCCTAGCTCTTTTATTCCACGCCACAATAATTTAGAGTCTTGTCTATTATCTGTGATGAATCTGTTCAGGTACCTAATCTTGGAGTTCCGCAGTTGTTGCTTAACTTTATTCCTCAGACTTCTATACTCAATTAAACTATCTAAATCATTTGTTCTTTTAAATTTCCTATGAGCTTTGTCTCTCTTTCCCATCATTGTTAGTATGTCGTCAGTCATCCATTGTACTCGTCGTTTCCTATTAATCTCCTAGTCACATAGGGGGCGTGTTTGTCGAAGATTGAGCGTCCAGTTTTCAAAAGTCAGAACCATTTCATCTAGTGAGGGGAGGGCCTCAATTTGATGCCATGGAGTATGCGCTACGTCAGTCAGGAAAGCGGTCTCATCAAAGTGTTTAAAGTCCCTATATGTCATGAATTTCTGTATTGGTCTAGGTGGTTTATGAGAGAGTACGCAGTAGATCAAGTCATGCCCAGAGATAGCTGGGACACAGACTTGACCCGAGTGAACAACCTCATCTGGATCACTGACTATTAATAGGTCGATAAATGTATCAGAGTCGTTAGTATGATGAGTTGGGTTGAGCGGTAGGATAGTCATGTTAAGACAGCGGAAAATTGTTGTCAGTTGGTGATAGTCAAAGTTGCGGTTTGTCATGTTAAGGTCAGTGTTCATATCTCCCATAACAAGAATACGGCTATAGAATGGCATAAAAGAAATCAAAGCATTTTCAAAATCAGTAAAATGTCCTATTTTTGGAGGTCTATAGCATATTCCAACAAGTAATTTATCAGAGCTAGTTAAAGATAATTCAAGTATCATAAATTCCGGTTTGGCGGAATATTCTTGTTTAGATGCAGTTAATATTTTAGTTTTTATACCATCTTTTACATATAATGCCACGCCTCCACAGGCTTTATTTAAACGATCATTACGGAAAAGATTATAACCGGGCAGAGCAACTAGGGAGGATTGAATACTGGGCTTTAAAAACGATTCTGAGATACCAATAATATTAAAGTTTTGAAAACGGAAGATCGCTCTAAGTTCGTCTATGTGACAGCTAAGGGATTGAACATTTAGGTGGGCGGCCTTAAAAATCCTGTTATATGGTTTTAGTTCATTATACAATAGAAGCCCTGTATCATTATTATGGTTGCCATCCTGAATTGAGGGCGGGCGAGCTAAGTCGTTAGTTAAGGGCATCATTGGAATAGCAAACAAACTTAGAACCAACCGTAGAGCAGTGCATGACAATGATGAGGATGATGATGATACTTAACCTAATTAATATTTCAATGTCTCTAAAGCAAGTCATCAGCGTTGGTCTGATAACTTCGGCTCCTATAATTATATATTATTTTGAACTTCACTTTTTGTGTAGCACCATTGTCTATCATCGGGCTACCGGTCTCATAATGGGGTGCTTGGAGAAATTCAGTTCATTGTCCACTGGTGGCAGTAGAGGGGGCGGGGAGGGGGGGGGGAAGCTGTCATCTGAGGCCGCAATTCCAGGGGAATTTCCAGAATATGGGCTGCAACAATAGAGTAGAACGGCAGAAAACAGCGGCAAAACATAGTAAATTTGTGAGTACATTTGATACGATTGTGATCGAGGATCAATCGACAATGAGTTAAAGTTACAAAACATAAAATTACGGAGCATATAATGAGAAAAAAACTTGATTGAAAAGAAAAACGTGTAGGATGTTGAAGAGGGTGAAACGAAGAAGGAGAAAAAAGATATGGTAGAAGAGGAAGTGTGAAGAGTAGGATGAAAATGAAAAGAGAGAAATATTATAAGACACATGTGAGCTAAGAGAAAGATGAGCTGAGAGTAAGCGAGATAGAGAATAGAGATAGAATGATGGAGTAGGTACTAAACGTAGAATGAAGAAAGAAAGGAAAGAATAGTATTAATGAGACAGAGATAGAGTAGAAGGAGTGTTTTGAGGGAAAGAAAAGAAGTATTGTGATGTAGTGCGGGGAAGGAGGTAGGGTGGTTGTGAGGGGGGAGGGTGACGGTAAAGGAAGAATAGGGGGGGAGAGAGATAAGATGAGCAGTAGTGAGAGAGACAAGGAGTTGAATTTGAAAAGAAGGCTATTATGAGTGAAGAAATAATGAAAAGAAGGTGAGAGGTAAATGGTCCGAGAAGAGAATTAATAAACAATTTATGAAAAACGTGCAAACATTCAGTTAAGGAAAATACTCGAGCATAAATTCATTTAATAAGAATATTGAGATTTGAGTTGTTATAAATAGTGATATCGGTAAGGATTGACTAATATTATAATAGTTTCAATTCTGAAATCCCCCTCAAAGTTGAGTGGAATTAGGTATTCATCAGTGCAAACTAGTACAAACTGTATTTTTATCTCCCCAAAGAAGACTACATGGTAGAGTACATGGTAGCACCATGGTAAAGTACCTACTGCTACCATTCTCTAGTATGCCAGCCACTTTACCTCCAATCCACTGATGAAAATCTGGTTTATTGCGTAATTAAGTGAGTGGGACAGATCTATATATATTTGAATTAAAAATATTATACTGTAAATGGATATATACTGGATATATAATGTGAATTGTATATTATATATATACTGTATATGGATTCACTTGTAAGTGGCCTCATAGTTGAATAAGATAAAACGTGGTTGTAATTATATTAATTATATAGTGTTACTATTTCTTAGAGGATGAAAGCCTGTAGTGTTAAGGCACAAAGAAAATTAAAATAATAATAATAGCCTAGATAAAAGTATAACACTACCCACATCTTAAAATTTGTACTTCGGGTCTTCAGCACTGAAGTTTAACTGTAGCCTACAGTAAAGCTCTAGATACAATTACTGTCAAAGTCTATTTCTTTGCAAGCTGATGGTCGAAATACAGTAAATTTATATTAACTAGAAAACTTAAATGTATAGAAAAATGAGGTGGAATAAGATTCAATTAGGTATTTAAATGTATCAAGTAGTTGGTTGTCGGTGAGAATTGATTAAAAAATTTCGATTATTTATTCATCGGATGAGACCACTTATCATGTACCACAAGTTTATATTAATTTGTGAGCTCACCCCGATTAGATGAGACCGGTGGATGACAGTTAAGCTGGTGGCGCCTAGTGGAGGTCCTCCATGCGCTCTGCCGTCCGGATCCGTCTAGATGGGCCCTCTCCAACGGCGAACTTGATCCTCCCATCGCTGGTCCACGTATTCCGAATGCCGTACTTGTCGGCAGCAGCGTTCAGAAGAGCCAGGCGGTGCTTGGTCAGATCCTCTCGGATCGTGACCCCCGTTCCTGCAAGCTGCCTCTTCGCCTGGAACACCCGCTGTCGCACGCGGTAGCCGCTGAACCGCACAATGATGGGTCGGGGTCGGTCCGCCGATGGCTGGTTGCCCTTCCTCGTCGCCGGATTCGGAAGACGTCCAACACGGTGCGACCGATGAATATCCTCCAGTGGGAGCACGATCCCCAGCTTCTCCTTCACTGTGTTTATGATAAGGTCGTCGGTTTTTTCTTTTTCCTTCTCCGGGATTCCGAAGAACCGGAGACTGGTTCGACGTCCGTATTGCTCAAGGTCGTCGACCTTGAGCTCACATTCCCTTTCAAACGTCGAAAGTCTTTCTTTCAAAATTAGGTTCTCAGATTTGAGAATGTCTATTTCGGCCTGGAAGGTACGAAGGGCCTCCGTCACCGCCAAATTCACCTCCTCCCTTATTTTCAGTAGAAACTGCTCGGTGAGCGGCGAGGTCGTTGCCCCCTCGTGAATGGCAGGTCGAGGTGCTTGCTGCTGCTTCGGTGATGACGGGTTGGTTCTTCCTCTACCCATTGTATTGAAGGACAAAGATAAGTTATACAAAAGAACGTAGAACTGAGCACTAAACTGACTGAACACTATGAAAGACAATGAAACCACGTGGAAAAACGAGTTTATTGATTAATTAATGAACGCGACTTTAAATTTGCAAAATAATTTTATATAATAAATCTACACAGAAAACTGGACACGCCTATATAATTTTCGACTTAAACACTCAGAAAAAACCCTACTAAAATGCGTTAGAAACAGGAGCCGAAGTTAAACACGTTCACTCGCTAAACATGACCAGAGAGAGAGTGAGAGAGAAAGAGAGGGAACGAGTGTGTGTAGAAGAGGGAGAGAAAAGGAGTCAATTCAGGAGGAAGAAAGAATGTGGACGGTCTTCAGTCTTCGGAAAAGGCTGATTGGCAATGTTAGAGTGTTGGTAAGAGACGCAAAGTAAGAAAAGAAACGAGGAATCGAGAATTTCATGTTCAAGAGAAAGAAGAAGACAAGAATAAGAAGTCAGAAAAAGAGACAGAAGAGTACAGAGTTGAATATGAAAGATACCGTAGAAGAAAGACAGAAGATTGGGGAGTGAATAATTCGCGAGGAGGAAAGATTGGAAACTTCGGTTGATTCTTGAAAAGTTTATTTTCTTAAAAAATGTGTTAAAGAAGAAAATTACATGTATGCGAATCAAGGGAGTGAAGAGGAAAATTTCTATTCTCAATTATCATCATAACATAAAGAGGTGCTTGATAGAAGTACATTGAACAATACAAAATCTTTAAAAAAATACAAGATGAGCACATATTATTTACTACAAAAGATCTCATATTTCACTTTTCATACTGAATGCTATTGAATTAACTCATCATGAGTTATCATAATCTATGTCACTCTGATTTATATTGAACCTAAAGAAAAAAACGAAATATAATTATGAGTTCCATAATAAACGTATCCTTCTAAAATTACGTGGAATTAAATCAGATAACGTCCTCCATAACAGTAAAGAACTGAAAATTATATATAAAGGTAGAGATAATTAGTCAAAGAAACCGCATCTGATGGATCCAAGAATCAAAATGTGTACATTATACGGCGTTGATCGACGAATAATAACTCCGGTTATTCATAACGGCCAATCAAATCAATCAACGTCAAATTTAATGATGGCCTGCCAATCAAGACGCGCGTTAAATCGGCTGGAAGGTATCTGTGGGGTGGAGAGGGGGCAAGAACCCCTTTCCAGTGGGAAACCCCCCCTTATGCGGGGTGTTCATTCATCCCTTATTCTATGAATAAAGACAGGCTATCTTACGCCACCAGTCTTTGTTGCAAATTCTCGGCTTACTACCAATATTATTCTTCATGCTAAACTGATTTCTGTAAAGATAAATTAATCAAGCTTGCTGTGGGTTGATTAATTTTATATGGACATGATTGTTCTAATCATCTTGTAACTAAAATTTTACACTTACACTGTTGTTTTCTACCTAAAGGTTTTAAAGTCAGTTTAATTTCATCAGTAGAAAAAAGAATGAGTACACTCTACACAACACAATAAAATAATCTTTCAAGTTGATTGTTTCTAGCTAATGGCTTGGAATGCCTTTTTCTCGCGAGAAATTCAAGTGGATTGAAACATGGCACCACTTCGATCAACACTATGAACTTAGACCCGTATGCATCATCTTTGTTTTAGCTGAGTTGAACAAAAAAATAGTTCAAACTTGTATTGAACTGTAGATCCACAAGTAAAAATGAAGCAGAATTTCATACTCACAGTTTAATCCAAGTTTAAACTTCTTTTAGTTGATTTAAACTCGCCTTAGTTGACAAACTCAATATTATCAATTCATAGAAGAATCAACATTAACCCTTTTTTCATAATCTTCACATTTTTTCGTGACAATCTTGACACTGGTATCATTGCTATTATTTTATCCAGTGATTTAGTAATGATGAAAAAATAAAAGATACAACAGACCCAAAACTCTTTCCAGTATCTTTACCAATTTAGTAAACAGTCCAAATCTAGGTTATGATGCTCACTTCACATTCATCAATTTTCATTTGGAACCAAACAATTTACAAATTTCTGAATTTGTATAAGATAATATGAGAGTTCCGAACCAGAAATAACCAAATTATCAATAATATGAATTCTTTAAAAATGTGGATTGAAAACTGAAAAATCTTGTACCAAAAAATTATCCATTATTATATTCCAAGATAACAACATATAAGACAACAGGAAAGAGAAAAATGAAAGGAGAAGAAGAAGAAGAAGAAGAAGAAGAAGAAGAAGAAGAAGAAGAAAAGAGGAGGGAGGAAGAAGAAGAAGAAGAAGAAGAAGAAGAAGAAGAAAAAAGAAGAAGAAGAGGAAGAGGAATTGGAGTGAGAGTGTAGGAGACAAGTTTACCAAAGTAATGGAATTGCTGCTGTGATGGTGTGTTATGAGTGGATGACGTCATGCTATAAGATTATCAGGCAGAACAGACATGGCAACATATCGATTGGAAATGGATTTGTGCTCAGGAAATGGACTGAGTTGGTGCACAAGAGAGTGAATGTAAGACAGAGAAAGAGTGAGAGACAGGTGAAAAACACGGATTCTGAAGATGAAATGAAGACTTGCATGTGGAAGAAAGAAAGAGATTATAAAAAGAATTCAGTTTATGCTCAGAAAGACATTAGAAATTGGAAAATAAGGGAACAAAACGAAGTTAGGAAGAGGCAGTGTGTCAGTGGGATTGATAAACAATAAATAAGATAATTAGAAAAGAGAGGAATTGTTTAATGCTAAAGAAACTAATAAAGTGAGAAATAAAAAATAAAGACGAACTGAGAAAAAATATGAAAATGGTGAATTGGGGTAGAGAAACAATGAAAGCAAGAATAAATTGTTTTTTAAACAATCCAATACACTTATTCATTATTCCTCAGTGTTTTATCATGACTTCACTTCCCTTTTATTCTCGAAATAACATAGATTTTATTGTCTTCTTAATCCCTTATTTCTCATATATCCTCTTGTATTCTTTCTATTCTTTGAATTTTTCCTCTTCATTAGTTTATTCTTCATAATTTCTATCTTCTCTATTTTCTATAGAGCCGTCTTCTTCTTCTCCTACTTCTTCTTTTCTCCTCCTTTCCCTCCTCCTCCTCCTCCTCCTCTCCTCCTCCTCCTCCTCCACCTCCTCAACCTCTTCCTTCTCATCTACTCGAATGAGAGGATGAGAATGAGAGAATGAGAGAAGAGTTCTCTTCCTCTCATCCCCCCTCTTAAAATCACACCACATTCTCATTTTCTCTCCCAGCCACAATCCTCTCATCCAAGAAAAAACTCTCCAAGAAAGAAATCGCTTCCTATATCTCGTCATCTAGGCCTACGCGTTCGCTCTTATCTTAAGAAATCTGCCTCTTAAGAAAACTAGGCTGGAAAAACAATTCTCAGCGTGTCGGCTCTCAGAATCTTACTTTTATCGTTTTGTGGGAGAAGAAAAAGGGTAATAGGAAGAGAGAAGATTAAGAAGAAGAAGGAGAAGGGGAAGGATAAGGTGATGGAGAAGAAGGAGAAAGAAGAAGATGGAGAAGAAGGAGGAGGAAGAAGAAGAAGAAGAAGAAGAAGAAGAAGAAGAAGAGATTGACATGGAAAACAAGAGAGTGGAATGAGAGAGAACCGATCGGTGAAGAGAAGGGAAAGGAGTCGGAAAGATTACTGCGAAAATCAGATCTTGACAATCTCAGAGTGGTGAGCTGTTCTGATTTAATGCGATTGGAAATTTTCATACAACGGCCCAAACAGTAACAATCTCAACCTTATTTCGAACAATTATGTTCTTCTCTACTGCATTTCAGGAGTATAGTATCAAGTTCTAGTACTTAATTACACAAAGTCAATGTAAAGATGAACATTCAAGTGTTTCAATTGAATTTGAAAGCTCTAAATATTTCTTCAGGTTTTTCTTTGAATTATCAATCAAGAATAATTGTTCTGTAACTGATCAGTTGAGAGGAAAAATTTTATTCCAAATATTTTCAGATTGAAGCATCAACTTATAATAAATGGGATCCAAGTATTTTTCTGGTGAAAGAAATTCAACTCTACACATCATACTCAAGAATAAGTTCGATTCAAATTTGACGATTGAAAATTATTGGAATTCCAGCATAAAAAGTCTTCTTTCCCCTTTCTTCCTACTCCTTCTTCCGAAATAGTTCTTCTAAAGAACTAGAATAAATAATTACTTTTCCAACTTTAATTCATCTTTCATTTACTCTTTTCCTTCCTCATTATTATTTTTCCCCTTCTCCTTCATACCTCACCAACAAGGATAAGTTTTGGTTCCTCTAAAAGGAGCTTTCTTTCTCCTCCTCCCTCTTCTTATTCCTCTCCTATTCCTTCAGTTTCCTCCTCTTTCTATTCGAGGAGGTGTCAAAGAAGTAAAAAACGAATGATGATGAAAGAAATAATAGAGCAGTAGTTTTGAATCACAATTTCCCTCATTGTTTCTCCTACTAACCTTATAAGCTGATGGTTCCTGAATTGTGAAAGAGCAAAATAGATTGCAGAATTCACTGGCAATTATCAGAACTAAATTGAATTTCAAACGTGAGAATTCGGAGTGAGATCTCAGTGCATTGAATCGTGTTACAGTTCCTGGGTTTCCAGGAGAATAGTGGTCACCTAGAATAACATCCGTGAAATGAGGTAATTAATTGTTGGAGTTGAGGCAATTTAGTTTTGCTGATATAGTGGTTCAGAACTCGATAACTGTTACCACCAAGACTTCAGACTTACGAATTCAATTTGTAAGAATTTTCCAATAGAATGTGTGAGAAGAGAGATTAGAGAGAATAAGTGAGAAGAGAAAGATTGGAAAGATATAATTATAAGGAAAGAAGTATAGGAGGAACAGAGGAGGAACCAAAAAGAAAATTTGGATGGGGCTCACCTCTTCTTGAATCTTTACAAACTAATATAGAAGATAGTAGAACGGAAGGATGCCAAGAAGAGACAGTGAAGGACGCAGGAGCGGCAGGGAGAGAAACCGAGAGAAATAAAAAAGAAAAAGATGCATGAGAAGGGAGTGCAGCAGAAGGATGAAAAAGGAAATGGTGAGAAATAGTGTAGCGGGAAGGAGAAGAAGATGAATAAGGAAAGAAAAATGTGGAGAAAAGAAGAGGCTGAAGAAAAGAGAGGAGGAGGAGGATGAGATGTAGATAGAGGAGAGAGAAGAGAGGAGAATAATATATAGATAGAGGAGAGAGCGGATGAGATGTAGATAGAAGAGAGAAAGGGGACACAGAAGAAGGAGGAGAAAAAGAATAAAATGAGAACAACAAAAGGATAAAGTGGAGAAGGGGAAGGAGAATGATAAGAAGAAGAATAAGAAGGAGACGAAGGAGAAGAAGAGGAAAAAGGAAGAGGTAGAGGAACAGGTGTAGGAGAAGGAATAGAAGGATAAGGAGAAGGAGTGGAGGAGAAGGATAACATAAATGGAAGAGAAGGTGGAGGAGATGGAGTTTGAGAGTTTAAGAGGTGGAGAAGAAGGGAGGAGAGAATAAGGAAAAGTTCAAGAAGAAGAGGTAATATGAAAAAGGAAGAAGAAGCGGAGGAAGAAGAAGAAGTAAAGAAAGAAAGCAAAAATAACGGGAGAGAAGGAGATAGTGAGCAGAGAAGGGGAAAAAACGATGAGAAAATGAGAGGGATAAGAAGAAGAGAATGGAGAACAGGAAGTAAAAGAGAAAGAAGAAGAAGAGGAAGATGGCAAAAATGAGGGAAGAGAAGGAGATAGTGAAGAGGTGAGAAGAGGAAAAAACCAAACAAGCACATCTCTTCTGCCTTCAATTACCGAGGATTTATATCAGGGCTAGATTAGTGATCCGTAGGCCATGGAAGGTCTAACGGCATTAGATTAAGGAGTTGATTAAAATTGGTGAGGTTCGCTAGAGACTAACGTCTGAGAGAGAAAGAGAGACAGAGTGAAAGTGAAAGTGTGAAAGGGAAAGTGTGTATAAGAGAGAATAAGGATGAGGCAAAGCAGAGAGAAAAGGCATTCTCTCACTCCCTCTCTCTCTCCCTCTCTCTCTACTTTTGCCTCTTCCTTATTCTCTCTCCTTATCGCAACGTCCTAGCCCTTACATTACAACTGCCCTCTATAAATAATTATACACTCCTGTTAACATCCAATGGACCCCTGGCTGACAAACCATGAAATAATTCCGTAAACTGTGAAACAGAAGTCTCTGAATAAACTCCATATCGCTCTAGTCAGAGTATTTTTCAACTTGAAACAACTTGCCATGTACAAAATTATTTGATGAATTTAGAGATGAAATAAATATGGAGCACAAATTATTCCAAGTACGTTGTACTGGAATAATAATATATACTGTTTAATATGGAAGCGTTATGATGCAACTTCAAAGTTCAACTTTAAACAGTAGGGTGGGCCGAAAAAACATTTTTTTTTATTTTCTTAATGCTATACCGAAAAAAACTTGTCTCTATGATAGGTAATCAAAATGCAATAAAGAAAAAAAATTATATGTAACCCCCAGCTAGCGCATTGCACTTGAAATTTCAAAATTTCACTAAAATCATAAGTTGTTGTATAAGTTTTAAAAGCATCTTAATAGCTGCATATCAGTCTGCTATAGTGATAGTCCTTCACAATAGAGTTTAGGAAATGAAATAAATAATTGGAAAAGTATAATTTCATTAATCTGAGGTAGCGCAATGGACATGAAAATGACGCATTTTAGAGTAAAATGCAGTAGACGGTTGAGCGTTCGGGCAATGACCTGCCTCGCCATCGGGCTCCCCCCTCCCGTACTCTATCCTCCCACGTTTACTGTTTGTAGTCGCTGTGAGTTGATGGTGTAAATTATTGTGTTTATAATTTTAGATGTTTAGATGTTTTTTAATTTTAGATGTTTATAATTTTGTGTATAAAATTAGAGTGAAGCTTGAGTTTAAATCGGCGTGCGTGATGGCTGTTGCCAAGAAATAACTCGCAGTGATTTTGATTGTCCACTGTTTGGCTGCCCCAGTGAATTGCCGGTCAGTAAGCTTCCAACTCACCAAGATGTCCTTAGGAGCTGCTTCCACGAACAGTACATGCTAGCATTAGAAAGTAACAAGCCTGTTAGTTTCTCTAAGATATCTAATATTGTCGCTCCAAAAGTAAAAGCCATTTTTGAAAAAGCATCAATACCTACAGTGACGTCCTACAGAATTGTTCAATTGCTAAATTCTTACCACAGTAGATACCGTGATTTAATGAAGTCCTTCAAGCGTGACAAGGAAAGAGACAAGTATAAGCAGAAAATTGAGGAATTCAAGAAAAAGGCTACATCACTCTTTGATGTATCTTCATGTAAATGTAAAATAACATACTCCTGCAACTGCAAAAAGGTCCCTGAGATCTGTGAGTGCCCTATATCAATTTCATGTAAATGTGAAAGAGATAAAAAAATTCCAGTGCTTGAACTGAAGTTTATGTATTTACAACGAAATCTTGGACTAGGAAAAATTGGAAATTTAGACAAGAAGGAATCGAAAATAATTACCAAAAGACTGCAACGTAAGGGAATAGAAAATAAGGTGTTGTCCAACATTTCATTAGTTTCACATTCACAGCCTTCATGCTCTAAGGATGCACCGGAACCAAGAATAGATTCGGATGAAAGTTCAATGGAAGAGGAAGAGCCTGATGGTTTTGATAACAACTATATTCCTCCTTCAAGATCAAGAAAACAGCCGTGGCAAATGCGGATACAATTGAAAAATACCTCATTGGCGAGTGATCGATTTGAAGTTTCGGACAGAGCAACATGACGTCGGTATTGCAACAGTGGAGGACACTTCTCTTATAAAAGATAAGAACAAGGTTAGGAGGGAAAAAGATTCATTCAGATCAAATCTCCAAGATATGATAAAAAAAGAGCCAAACGTGATAGAAGGGATATACTTTGATGGACGGAAGGATAACACTTTGAAAATTGATGAAGTAAATCAAAAGTGTTTCAGAAGAACTGCAAAAGAGGAACACTACTCAATCATTCAAGAACCTGGTTCAATTTATGTTGGCCATGTATCGCCAACTACTGGAACTTCGAAGAACATTGCCAGTGCTATATTGGATTACTTGAAAGAATCAAATTTTTTGCTAGCTGAGCTCGATGTAATTGGATGCGATGGTACTGTCACAAACACAGGCTGGAAAACTGGTGTAATTCGCAAGATTGAAGAAGAAATTAAAGACCTTTTTTATTTATTCTTCCTAACGGTAATTGTTCTATCAACATTATAGATCTAAAAACACATGAGTGGTGGGTTTTAAAAAGTAAGATGCTGCACTGCACTACAGCCGGTCAGCACTCAAAAAGTGATAAATTCACTATATTGAAGGCCTTTGCGCTACCTCAGATTAATGAAATTATACTTTTCCAATTATTTATTGCATTTTCTAAACTCTATTGTGAAGGACTATCACTATAGCAGACCGATATGCAGCTATTAAGATGCTTTAAAAAAAATTACAAATACTTATGATTTTAGTGAAATTTTGAAATTTCAAGTGCAATGCGCTAGCTGGGGGTTAGATATAAATTTTTTTTCTTTATTGCATTTTGATTACTTATCATAGAGACAAGTTTTTTTCGGTATAGCATTACGAAAATAAAAAAAACGGGTTTTTCAGCGCACGCTATTAAACAGTTCAGGTTTTTGAAGTTCTTAACCAATTTTGTGCTTACGTTACAGAAAATTAAAAAAAAAAAACATTAATCATTGACTGTGTCAATGATATTTCAAGTTCATTGACTGGACATTGACGAGTTCATTGATGGGTCGAGTTCACTGACTGCAAGAAATGCTAATTTTTTAATTCATCCAAATCAGTTTTCCTGATGATGTTAGAGATTTATTTTGAAAAATAATCTAATAATAAAAATTCAAATAATCAATAAAAATTCAAATAATAAATATTCAATTTATCCTCTATTAGATTGTTAACTTCTTTCTTGATAATTTCGTTTTAATTCTTTTATTTGAAGCAATGACAAAGTAACATCACCTATTCACTAACCTTTCATCTCTATCTCTGATAGATTTTTGATAAGTTTTCAATCGTTCTCCTACTTCTAATTCAATTGTAATTGTCTGATTGATCTATCACATTCGTTATCCATCCTCTCTTAGCTCCACCCATTTTGAGTAGGCGTGGCTTTCTACCAATCACAAGCCAGCTCAGCTCCACCTATCAGAGGCTGCCTTCTTGTCAGCCTATGGCAGAGCTCCGTGTTTAATGTTCAGTATAAACAATGTCTTTAGTTCACATTCAATACAACGTTTAGTATTCTTATGATTTAGATTGGAATGGCGGGTCTGTTTGTAACTGGTAAATCAATGTCTGTTATAATCAATACGTTCGAGAAAATATAAAGTATTTTTCATCATAGATTTTTGGTTTGCAATATCAATATCTTAAAAATTGAAAGACCGCGGTTACATTGAATACGAGACGGAAATTATTCATAAGAGTGGAATTCCAGTAGAGCCTACTAGTAAGAATCATAATACATAATAGTAGAGACATTCAATTATTTACATTCACTTGTTTGATTGTACAATTCAAATTTTGCAATTCATTGAGGCCACAATAATCGAAATCCCGATTTGACCATAGTCACATTACATTCGATTTAGTTAACTTATTTCTGAAATATGAAATGCAAGAGCAAGCAGAAACATAGATTAGACTCTTACATAATTCCTCAGTGCTCAGCACAGCTATTTAATAGTTTGAAAGTTTAGGAAGAAATATGTTGGTGGACTGAACAGTGAGATAACTAATACAGTGTAAAATATCACTAGAAAGTACGACATTTCAAAAAGGCTTGAAAGTTCAAATCCTTAGAAAGAAAGATTGAATCCTTATTATTTCATCCGTAAAAAAGTGACTTGTGGTAAGTCCAGGGCTTGAGAGCTTGGCAAACTTTGAATATAATTCGATCACCAAAGCATTAACTTGAGAATATTTCACATGAATTTATTGCTATTCTCAAACTTAACAATCCTGGTTGATTATGGCAGTTCAGTTGAAGTAATATTGCAAATTTTGAGTATGACTTCTTCTCAATGTAAAAACTGAGAATATTACCGTAATACTGTTATTGAAACCTGAATAAATTTCATAGCCTTAAGGTTACTTCTCCTTATATTGGGTGACTTTTCAAAATACCTTATTTATTTCCTTATTACAGGACTGGATACGTTTACATCACAGAGTTCTGATCAACTCTATTTCTGCAATCTACAATGATAAATATTGAAATGAAGAATTACCTGATATTCCATCATAGGTCCACCACTCCTCCCAGCTAGCTCGGATTTCTGAAAGAGAGAAACAATAATATTAATAAAGAACAAACAATTATATAACTAAAAAATTTGGAAGCTCGAAGTTCAAAAGAGGGGGAACCCTCTTCGAATATAATTCAAATTTCAGTTACTGCTATAATGATGATCGAAACCACAACGCTACATGTCATTTATCATTATTAAAGCAGGATCAATCAAGAATCTTTATTCAAAAATAATGCAAAATACATTTCCAGAATTCAATCAATCTATCAATGAAGAATTTGTATTAATGTTTTTCATTATCATTGAGTTGGTGAAAAATTCAATGATTCATTATAATTTCAATCACTACTATCAAGAATATCATGTTCAGCCTTTGATTACTTTATAAAGAGCCTCCTCTAACTCCAATATTCTCCACAAACCTTAGCAAAACGCCTTTAATAGACAGCATCTGTTCAGAAACAACTTGGTTGCTTCTTCCATGTTAAGCCAAAACTAAACATTTTTACTTCAACCGCACAATATAAAATGAGTGAAAAGAAACCCATCTGATGAGTCTCAATAATCTTTGTTTTGAATCAATCAAAGACGAAATAGTAGCTTGTTAGTGGCGAAGCGTGGTATACTTATTTCCTATAGTAAATATACCCGGCGATGACCAAATAAGTATACCATGCTTCGCCATGGAAGCGTGTCCCTCAAATACGTAATCATCTGAGAACAATTGACGTAATTGAAATCGAAGTTCATCAAAGTCAGCTATTTTCTCCTCACAAATCTCGATTCCCCTGGATCATTTCATAACTATACCTTCGCTTCCCTATAATATTCAATAATTACCTTCATTAACCACCTTTATCAACGGACTTCCAATCTTGCTTTCAAACTACATAATGCTTTCATACTTTTATAAAAAACATGCATAATTTCCCAATCTTCTTAGATATCTTGATATTTTCTGGAAATTTTACAAGTACACCATCTCTTTAATTTCCAAGTTCCACCCCCTGATCAAAATACTCCTAATCATATTATTTTCCCAGCTCTTTCATCAAGCATCAACCTCCCATGTCTACAGCATCCCTTAGATCCTAACCCATAAAACACTTACAAAAACTACATGAAAATAAGAAGACCGTGCTGGATACAGGAAAGGGGTGAAAAGGATGGATAAACCATCGTAGGTATTGATCAGAGAGGGGCAGACACCCCTGTTTTAGGGTTTTTCGGGGCGAAGGGTAGAGCTAAGGGCAGAATAGAAATTGCGAAGTACGGCGCCTGTATTCCGGGATTCGAAAACTGTAACCCTCGTTTTGGGGACGGTGGGGGGGTGGAGAAGCAAACTACAGACGCCAAGTTGTCCAGACGTCATGACGCCTTCAACCCCCCCACCAACACCACCCCCCCACAGAACTCCTTTTCTTGTTTTGCTCTGGCCAGCAGAAGAGATTCGCCGACTGCCTGGTTGTCAGAGGACCCTCAAAAAACATTTGTCATCATAACCAGGACGTGGACCTCTTTCAATGTTGTTCCTTAAACCCCCCCCCCCACACCCCTGACAACTATTTAAGGGGGATATGCTACCACACTCCCCCCCCCAAGATAAAATAGACACTAGGGTCTGGATCCACCCTTCCCCCCACCTACCAAGATAAAATAGACACTAGGGTCTGGGTATACTCTTCCCCTCCCCTTAACAATAAAATAGACACTGGGGTCTTGCCATCAATGTGTTACCCCCTTAAGATTTGCATCACCCTCCCCAATAATCCAATCTCGCCCTTGGAAGGAAGCGAATTGTTGTAGATATGTAGAAGACATTTGCAGGCACTGGAATGTGAGCAGAGATTTCTGTTGGGGGATATTGTTGGGATTGGATTTGTGCGGCTATAAAAGACAATTTTATTCTCAATAGCTTGTTTACAAGTTGCCAGTTGATAATTTCACAGTATTTTTCCTAAAATTGTTAGCATGATAACGCTAATAATTGAATGTTATTTTGAGTGACATCGAATAATATGATATTATAATAATAATAATTCCGTGTAACCTGGCTGGCTCAGGTCTGGTGTCAGAGTTTTCAGGTCACTCCTGATCAGTTCAGGGTCTCTGACTTGACTTAACGACTGCTTTTAGGCAGCCGGGACCAACGGCTTAACGTGTCCTCCGAAACACGAGGAGTGGCTCGAGCTAAAATTTCACGGTCTGACCTGGGTTTGAACCCATATATATTTTTGATATGATATTATAAATTACATTTATTCTGAAGAATTATTCATAAATTATTTCAAATGAATTTCGAGAAAATTTGGATTCAATTGAAGGAATAATATTCATTTATCATAAGACCATAGCTTACTTTATCATAATACCATTATCAATTGAAACTATGAAACTCTTATGTCACTTATAATACCATTTCAAGAATAAATTGATAAGCTTTCTCAATCCTAAAATTACAGAAACAGACAATGAGAGAAAACTAGCCTTCTGGCAACATATAAACAAGGCATACGAGCATTCGCTGATCAGCTATAGTTGTTGTATCTGATTTTTGCGGTACATGAGCGAAGAAGGGACAAAACAAAATTTTGTTTATTTCAGATCTTTGGTCGCTATTCTTTTAAGTAAATGACATGATGGAATTATTGAGGAAGACATGGAGAGTACCTCTTTTCAACCAAATTCCCAACTTCAACAATAGCCAAACTACAACCGAATATCCCAACTTAATAACAATAGTATTAGACAATGAACATTGAGGTTCCTATTACAATGTCGACATGTAGTTGGAAAGTGGTGGACTTCATGATTGCGCCGCTTTCTAATCGCAAAAATTATATATAAGAAACGTTCTACTATTACTTCCGTTGTTGAGGTGAGGCCTCTGACTTCCTCTGAGTAGAGTTATTTATTTATTCATTGACACAGACTTAAATGATAACAATATAATTCGAAAGGGAAACATCTTCTAAAGCCAAAACTTTTGAAAAAATTATACAATATTGAATGGTACGGTATATAATAAATCATAGTGGATTTTATTATGACCAAGAAATCGCTTCCCAGTTGTTCGGTACCCACATAAAGCTGTAGGTCAACAAATTCAATCCAATTCAATCATCATGATCATCATCATCCGTGTAAATCATAATCTATAATCAACGTGTTGACATTGTAAATTATCATAATACTTTATCAATTAACAGCTCACAAAAAGTAATACAACGTAATTTACAAGTTTCCAAATACTAACAACAAATCATTGAAATTCACTAACAATCAACTTTTCAATAACATTTGCAGAATCACATTAGGTTATAATTATTATCCATGCAACGAATATTATTGTAACTTTCAATTACTGGCAGAAAATAATATTGCCTCAAAATATACAATGTTGGTAATCTCACAACATTATCAATTTGCAAAAGGAAAATATTCAACATCCAACTAAAAACAACATGCCTATATAAGATAGACAAATAATAATCATCAGTAAGATGCTAATGACATGAGATAATTTTGATAATTTCATTATTTTCATAATTGTCAACATTATCTGCAGCAACAACGAGAGTGAACTGCAACTAGTGATTGGATGAAAAATGCCAATTTCTTGTAATTCAGCAAATAAAACCACTAATATCAACATCGTTGGAACAACAATCAAACAATCTACTTCAAAAGTTCACTTCATGATAAGGTCAAGGAAAACAATCCAACAAACATTTTGATTCACTCAAATTCCACAAGAGGGTGATCCGCTGTTCAATCTTTGTTATCATATCATATTGTAACGATAACTCAACCTCAACAACCGTAGGCTGTCTGTGATTAAATCCATTCATACCATTGATTTTGAACCTGGAATGTTGTAGCTGATAGTTGAAAATTAATTGAACTCGAGTAGGCTGTAATTGAAGTAATTGACGTACGTGATAGTTGAAGGTATGTGATAACTGATAACTCATATCGTGGCTTACGCTAATATTTGTGGAGCCATCGGTATAACTATTATAACATTCACGTGAATGGAATATTACACTATGCGTTACAGTGATTTCAAGTTATTTCAGAGACTATTATTATAAGCTTACTAAAAAAAATGCTATGGTGATGATGATGATGATGATGTATCATCTTACTAAGTCACCAATTTCTACGTTAGAAATTGGTGACTTAATAAGCTCCACGTTACCTCGGTGTTAGATTAGATAGAGCTCTAACTTACCGCCAACACCTGGAAGGTCTAAAGGATAAACTAAAAACCAGATTAAACATCATTGGTAAGCTGGCTGGTACGGCGTGGGGCTGTGATATGAAGGCACTACGAACATCTTGCCTGGCCTTGCTATATAGCACTGGTGAATACTGTTCATCTGTCTGGGCTCAGTACATGTTTGTAAGGTTGACATAGTCCTCAATGAGGCAATGAGGAAGATAAGTGGTCTTCACCCACAGAGACTGAGTGGCTACCCATCTTGTGTAATATTTTGCCACCAGATCTGCGTAGGCTGGGGAGAACTGGCAAGTTGCTGAGCAGATACGTCTGCAGAGAGATATCCCAGTGTCCAGGGGATGTCTACAGTCCTCCCCCCAGGCGCCTAAAGTCAAGAAAATATTTAAGGCTAGACGAACTACATGTAGTTGATGCTAGGGAGCTCTGGAGGGAGAGATGGTCACAGGCTGAGGTGAAAAACAAGCATCTTATCACAGACCCTAACATAATCGTCCCCGGTACTCACCTGAAACGGAAAGAATGGTGTTGTTTGAACCGTTTCAGGACTTCAGTTGGTAGGTGCGCTGAGTCAACAACACTATGGGGATTCACCTCGGACTCTCACTGCGAATGCGGCCAAGTCCAAACAATGGACCATCTTGTCTCTAACTGTCCAGTCTACTCTTTCAACGAGGGGTTAAGAGGTGTACATGATGCCGGAGTACAGGCTTGCCAGTGGCTCCGTAATATCTCTGATGGCCTCCAAATATGATCTGGCATATCAAGCGCATATCTCTCAACTATATTTTATATCTATGTTCAAATCTAAAAATTTATTCATTTTAATTTTCATCTTTCGACAAAGAACTCACTCTTCTGCTTCCATGTTTATTTCTGGACTCAAACTTATGTAATTCGTGGTTTGTTATTTATTTTTGAAATTTATTGTGATATGAAAAATCAACTTTTAGGTATGGCCAATGAAGCATATGCATATATATATACCAATTTCTACTTCGCAAACAAAAGCAGAACGATGATGATGATAATAATATGACTCACCTTTACCAACATTTACTCATTATTACCAATTAAATCAATTAATTCCACTACTACTTGTCAATAATCGATAATTATTGTGTTGTGATGGCTTTTTTCATGTAACAAAAAACTTATAATTTTTTGAACTCTCTGTTAACAACATTTTCTCAATTATTACTAATCAATTAATTTCACTACTACTTGTGAATAATCAATAAATTATTGTGATGTTTTTTCCTGTATCACAGGGCTTATAATTTTTTGAACCCTGTTGAGATATCACCTCCTATTCTGAAGCATGTAGAGATCCATTGAAAAAGACTAGCAAATTTCAGTATACTTTTAGCCCCTGCGCCCACTAAGCAACTGCTATCTGATCTCAGTCAGCAACCCAGCGTTGCCAGATGACTTTGGCTGATAGGTTAAATTACCCGATCACCCGAAAAACAGCGAAATGTCATCTGGCAACATTGGGTTGCTGACTGAAATCAGATAGCAGTTGCGAAGTGGGCGCAGGGGCTGAGATGTAAGAAAGTATGAGAGACACCTGTGATAGTGAGAAATGCATGCTAAGTTGTAAATGAGCTAGAGCAGTGCAAAGCAGTGGTGAGAACGGCACGAAGTAGAAAGGTATTCATCAACAGAATGACTAATTCTATTTCATATTTAGCAGGCCGCTTTTTGGAAAGGTGTGCTATACTACCTATTCCATAATTCTCATTCGTCTCTTCTCACTCATCCCTAATTTCTCCCTTCTCTAACTATTCATTCTCTTTCTTACATTCATCTTCTTTCTCATCCTCATCCTACTCTTCATATTCTTCTTCCTATATCTCTTCCATAATTATTCTAATTCACAATATTCTTGTTCCTGCTCCTCTCTTTCTTCTTCCTTCTTTTTCTACTCATTCTCTTATTCCTATTCATTCTCTTTCTCATCCTCATTAAATTATTGATCTTCTTTTTTTTACTCATTGATCATTTCCTATTCTCCTATTGACTCTCCTCCTTCTTCTCTAACACTTTTCATTTCTTCATCCCCTCCTCCTCCTCCTCCTTTGAAATTGAATTGAAGTAATGTGATAAAACCAGTCAAATTGTTCAAACCTTCTCCATATCCCAGTTTGAAAATGAATAAATAAAAATATTAAAAAGTGGATGAAGATGTGAAAGTGTAGACAAATACAGGAATAGTGTGGATATTATGATAGTAGGAAGAGGAAACGTAGAAAAAGCTACACCAGAATAGGAATAAGGTGGGGAGGAGAGTGGAGAGACGCTCGATAACATTCACTTTGACCTTGACGCCGGATGCATTAACTTTTCAAAAGGCGCGCGCTTATGATTGCGTGTGCAAGAAATGTCACGTGACTCTTCGAATAGGCCTCGTAACTGCTGTCGCCTTTGAGCTGCGAATGTAAAAGATGAAAGGGAATTTATGATCATCATCATCATCCTCACACCCCGAGATATGCCGGCAAAGGAAACTACGCAACGGTGGATGTACCGGATCTCTAATCAACTTTCAATTTTGAATGCTTTTGACAGCGTACATAGTAGCAATTGAATCCGTTATGGTCTAGTATTGATAAGAATTGATAATTTTTTTAATTAAGAGATACTTTCAAGAATTGAGAACCACACTATTTGTAAAAGTGGTCATTTTATTTCCAAGAAGTTGAAATCATTTGTAATGATATTTATGAATGGAAATAAAATTATTATTCATTCATTTATCTACTTATTCACTTATTAAAATGCTAAAAATGAGCCATAAGTTTGATCTACAATCTACACTGTAAAATGTATATAACAAAATGAAATCTCTGTACGGCACAACTCACACCTGGAAACTTCAAATCGCAAAGCAACTCATCGCTCGGCAACTCAGCGATGAAGCGGGTGACTTCAGTTGCTTGTCATGCTCACAGCCGCTACTCCTAGTTGCCAGTTGTCGATCGACTACTATCACACTATTCTCAAAAAGTAAATATTTTGAGAGTTTTATAACTTATCTTCGATATTTTATAAGTTGAGGTAACCAAAGAATGATGAAATACTACTTTTTAAAGCAAATAATCCTTCTTTTCCCGTTTGTTCTGTTTAGAATATCAACATAACTTACGATTGCTTATCGATCACTCGGCAACCAGCATGTCGGATCGCAGAGCAACTCAGTTGCGCTGCGATCGAGTTTCTCATTCTGGAATCGCCTAGTCAGAGCGTCATTGTGATTGTGATTCCTATTGTTTGTTGCAATTCTGAGCAGAAGCTTGATACATCCTGCTCAATGCTTGTGATTCCTCCAACTTTATAAGAGTTTGTACTCATTGATCAATTACAAGAATCGTAAATGATTACATCTATTCTAAGACAACCGACCTTCTAAAAAGATTATGGAACATAATTATGAACATTTCAAAATATCATTATATCGAATTAGGTAGAACATGATATCATAATATTAAGGGCCCGTACTCGTATCCGTCTATCTGTTTCTATGCACGATTTCTAAATAAATTAACATCGTAAACTTTTGAAATTTGGTGTATATCGTAGATCAAGTAAGAAACGTATTAATTTTGATCATTATTTGAAAAAAATTTACAAAAACAAAAATAGGTATTGCAACCTCAAAATCTGGTTTTTACATTACAAGTTGGGCCCTTGGATACTCCGTTTCATTTCATATCAATATTGTAGTCAATTATTAAGAAGCTAATTTACTTAGAACAATTGAAGCTCTGATTATTAAAGCGTAGATTCCACAATTTTATAATCAGCTACAAGCTTTTAGATATTGAAAACGAAGTTTCACATCGACTACAACACAGTACCTGCTAGGCGCAATCCAAACTCCTGTTCCTTATAATATTGCACCCTGCCTCGTTTGTACCAGCTGGTCCAAAGACGTGGCTGGATAAGACTCTGTTAAGAATGGAGCACCTCGTTATTCTCCACCTCCTTCTCCCTACACCTACTCCTCCTCCTCCACCATCTCTTTTTCTCCTGCTTTTCCTCCCTCTTCATCTATTCTAATTATATTTCCTCTCCCTCTTCCTCCTCCTTATCGACCGTTCTCTCCAACTCCATCTTCTTCTTCTTCTTCTTCTTCTTCTTCTTCTTCTTCTTCTTCTTCTTCTTCTTCTTCTTCTTCTTCTTCTTCTTCTTCTTCTTCTTCTTCTTCTTCTTCTTCTTCTTCTTCTTCTTCTCCTCCTCCTTCTCCTACTCTTCTTCTTCTTCTTCTCCTCCTCCTCTTCTTCTTCTTCTTCTTCTTCTTCTTCTTCTTCTTCTTCTTCTTCCTATCAGGGTTTAGGGCATCTCTGCCTGTTCCGAACCTCATATCCATCCATCGTTTCCTTGGACGCCCTCGGTCTCTCTTGCCTTCTAGTAGTTGAAATTAGGTATTAGTTGGAAATGTGTAGTAGTTGGAAATAGGTATTCCAACCTCAAAATCTGTTTTTTACATTACAAGTTGGGCCCTTGGATACTCCGTTTTATTTCGGATCAATATTGTTGTCAATTATTGAGAAACGAATTTACTTAGAACAATTATTGAAGCTCTAATTCTTGAAGCTTGGATTCCACAATTTTACAATCAGCTACAAGTTTTTAGATATTGAAAACGAAGTTTCACATCGACTACAACACAGTACCTGCTAGGCGCAATCCAAACTCCTGTTCCTTATAATACTGCACCCTGCCTCGTTCGTAACAGCCGGTCCAAAGACGTGGCTGGATAAGACTCTGTTAAGAATGGAGCAACTTGCTCTCAATGAGTAGCTCAGACCCTCATTTCGAATCTCCAATTCAAAACAGCATCGGCTACGTTTTACTACTTAAGCCATCGTTTGGCCAACGAGACACACTCACTATCTTTATCTACTCTACTCTTTACTCTATCTGTCCTTCTTTTTACGTACTTTTCTTCCCTCTATTCCTTCTTCCCCTCCCCCCACTCACCTACCCTTTTCCTCCTCATCCTCTTCTCACAACAAGACATTAACATTTCCATCTTTATTCTAACTTATCTCCCATTTTCTCCCTATATCTGTCTGGCCATCCTTTTCTCCCTCTTTTGTCCTGAAACATCTTTCTACATCTACTACTCTATTTGTTTCCACTTCCTTATAAGGCATGCTAAGAATGCTAAGAAGAATAGTTCTTTCCTTATA